>JMQE01001203.1:0-30738 GCA_000731825.1 Hypocrella siamensis
CCCCCCCTCCTTCACCTGTTTCTCTTCTCTGTGTTGATCGTGAATAGCCCCATGAGACATGTGTCGCGCTGAAGGTAGCATTTCTAAGTCTCGAGCCTTTTGTATTGATGTCAGGTGCTCTCGACTTTTTCCCTTATCTGGGATGTCTTTGGCATGCAAAATCTGCATGGGCACCTGGTAGGCAAAGCATGCAAACCGCACTCATCATTGTTAGCTGCGCCAATCGAGACTGCCGTTCGCTCCTGCTGCTCGCTCCTTGCCGCTCGCTCCTGCCTCGTGGGTGTGGGTAAATAGCCCTCAATTTCTTTATCCCGGCTGCCATGACGAGCCTTCTTCCCTCATGGTGCCTTCTTTATTTCGTACGGGTGTGTTGTCGAAGTGCTGCAGGAGACTGTCTCGAAGCGTCGTCTTCTTCTCTTCCTCTTCTTGGATTGTTCTCCCTTGATTCCGCGTTTGCACACTGTGAATTTAAACACGGTAGCGATGCTAATTCCCATGCTGCCTGTCCCAGCGCCAATTTTTTTTTTGCTCCTTGTTTTGTTTTCCACTTTCCTTGTGCTTGCTCCTCACGCAGGAATTCAGCTTCAAGTCACTTTCCCATCACACGCCGTACTGTTCATAATTGCAAACCTGCTCTACGCGTGAGCTGTCACTAGCTGCCAAATTGATCTGGTCTCAGCATCAGCGTCGTTTCCTCGGACCACAAGGACCGACTGTCACGCGTGCCACTTCGCCACACGAAATTTCTCTGAAACGTCGTGCAAACTCGACGACCTGGCCGGTCTTCGCTAACGGACCGACTGCCATAACAGCCACGACTTGAGGGACCACGGCCCAACACCCTGCAACAGAAGATTGCCATCGCTGCAGGAAAGTCTGCGACTTCCCGACGCTACGCTCAATTTTGCGCACGAACCGACTTTAAGGATGGTTGGCTTCTCGTCCAGTAACAGTAGGCGCTCACTGGAGCCTGCCTCAATCGAGCAACATCAAATGAAGAAACCAGAGTCATCGAAATCACACGTGAGGAGAGGCCCATATTCTTCTCAATTCTCTACTTCAAGCGCGAGAGAATCGCTCAAAATTCCAAATTGGAGGGCCAGACACACAGACGAGAGCACTGACGGCTCTGAGCCGGTCGACGACCGGCTGAAACCGCCAGTCAGAGATCGTTTGACTTCAACGGGTCTTTTTTCGCCTTCGATTTTCGCCTCTTTCCGATCGAATTCGAACAAGACGCACCAAAGTGACGGGGAACCTAATCCAAGCAAATCTGGGCGGACCGGGCCCCCAACACAACCTTGTGGTCATGCTGCCTTCAATTGCGGCCGGGACTCTCCGAGTTCATTAAGTGCCCGAGGCAAAGGTGTCTACTTTGACGTCGTCAGGAACACAGACTTGGTCGGCCAAGATAGAAGACGTGCTCTTGAACTTTTCCAGGTAAGACAGAGCCTTGAGGATGCTGTCTCTTCTCGGGGGCGAGCGAGGTGCTTGTTGATGTCGACTTCCTCTGGTGATCAATCGTCAGAAGAGGAATTGCTTTACTTTGCCGCACGACTAGGTTGTGAGAACCCGGCACATAGTCAGGAGGGTCAGCTTACGGCGGCTCTTGCGGCGACGAAGCTAGACGGCCGAAATTCGAGCGAATCTTCTTCGCAAAGCTACCTTGACGTGATGCGGGATGTCTGTCTTTCCTCTGATCCTTCTCATGCTTTCACTTGTCCCAAAATACCAGGGGAGAGATCATATAAGCCTGGTTCGAAAGACTCTGGATTTTCGCAATCCCTTACGGAGAATTCGTCATCTTCGAATGATCGGGATCTTGACAAAGAGATCAAAGATGCTCAATACCAAGCAATGTTACTTAAGCTTCACCAGAAACGCCGGCCACATCGCCGGGTGCAAGCTGACAGTGGTATCGGACAAGAGATAGACCACGTGTCGTCGGTCCAGCACAAGCAAGGCCCGGCTGTCCTCACCAGTCAGGTCGAGCTGAGGACCCCTGTCCACGGCAGCGGTAGGAGAATGTACACTGAGTCGGATTTTTTGGTAGGATACTTGCCGGGTCCTCAACAGCGGTTCCATTCGAGCGAGCAATCCGCAGACTCGGGCTATCAGGAGATACGGAAAAGGGACAAGACATTGAATCCCAAAGCTCGCGAATTTCTCTCGTCAAACGAGAGTCTTCGTCTTGCTGCTGAGTCAAGAGGCTCCTTGCTCAGCTCTTATCGTCTGTACGGCCCCGACGACTTCTCCTACTTAAAACCATTCCAGTCTTGCGGCTCGAATTCATCCAACGGCGTGCAGGCAGAGAGTAGCGAGCAAACTTCACCTTTTCCAAGCTACCTGACAACGAGTACGAGCAATGACACTTGGCTGGATCAGACACTTTCCGCGATGAACCCTTTCGCGTCGCTGGGCTTAATTCCCGTTCCTCCCCCTGTCATGCCTCGTGTCTCGGGTCCCGGCCCTGATGCTGCGGCCATCGGAAAGAGCAAGATTGCTGGATCAAAGGCAGCAGCAGGACCAGCTCAACGAATGAGTGCAATTGTGGCTGATGACAGCGGCAAGCTCACAGGTTCACGTCAGTTCCTGGCCTCCGATCCCGACCTTGTCGGGCTTCCCTACCTGACTCTGCCGGACCGCATTGGCGCTTACAGAGCCGCAGTAGACCCCATATCTGTCGCGCAGCCGCGACCCGTACCCAAACCCAAGAGGCCGAACCCGAAGGAGCAGCAAGAGTATGAGGCATGGGTTGAATGGAGGAAAGCGAATGAGCCAGGCTACGCCATGGCTTGCAAAGCTCGACAACAGCGACGCGCTCAGCGAAACAATACACCTCAGGTGGCGCCCGAGAAGAAGAAGAAAGCAGCTTGAGAGCCAAAGTCGTCGAGCTGGCTTGCCATCATATTGTCAAGCCCTCTACGTCCCGATTGGCTCAGACTGGCATGGGAGATGAGAAAAGAAGGACATATGAGCCGACTTGTCCTGCTTGCAACCAATGCTGGGAACAGTGCAACATAATGATAAAAGTATATTGGACTGCAGACGACAGACTTCATTTCAGGTCCATCAATTGCATTCGCTATCACGGTACTATTCCTCACACATGGTGTGTGTACTTTGGGTTCTTTCTTGACGCTAGCGATCCGCCCGAGAGAGATGGTTAGTCGCTGCTCATATTCGCAAGAGTCTTTTTCTTGTCATCCTTTCTCGTTTGTGTTTTTTTTTTCTTGTTGAATGGGTATCATGGCCGGAAATGCTTAATTCCGAAGTAATGATGCCTACAAAACTGTACTTGATCAGATTTATTTGCTTGTATGATGAATAGTGTTTTCTGCACTTACGCAGGCCAATGATCGAGGACCAAAGGGGTAGAAGTAGCTTGCGCCGGAGAAATTGCCTTGGACTTGAAGCTAGACTTGAGGCTATTAATGTTGCTTGGGAGATGATGAGAGCATTCTTGTGCGGATGGGCGTGGCAGACCAAGTTGCATTTGTCAGCAAGACGGATTCCTCCGTGCACATTTTGTCTCTATTTCTATTTGCTCAGCCAGAAGATTCGTGTTCAACTGAAAGAAGACGTCTTTGTCTTATTTGCGTACGGTACCATAGGATATTCTTAGTCAGCTTGCAAGCGCCGACAAGCCGTAATCAGCTTATGTGTACTTTGTAGAGGCTAGAAATGGAACGGGACTTTTTTTATTTTTAACATCTTTTTTTTTTTTGAAAGCACAAGGGGGGAGGGGGGAGGTTTCCTTCTTGGAATGGTGGCTGTTCTCGATGCATTTGGCCAATGTCTATTTTCGGTGCCATTTTGGTGTGTTACACGGAAGCCAAAAAGGCCCAAGGCAGCTTTGTCGTCGCCTCATTGTCTGCTATAGCCTACACATGTCAGGGGCCACGGGGCCAAAGGAACAGAAATCAAGGAACGATCACCAGAAATCACCCTTATCTGGTTGTGTGGACTTGATTGATGTATGTCATGATCAAGAAAAGAAGCTAATTACGGGGGGGGCTGGTTATGGGGGCAAGGTATGTGTGCCGGCTACACGTGACTGACCACGCCCCGTGACTGACCATGCCCCAACAACAAAGGTCACATGTACATGGTTTTTCGTTCTTTTTTTTTTTCTTATAACCTATTCAGCCCCTCCCAGCTCCTTTTTTACTTCCTTAAAAAAAACGTTACTTTCAAGGGAAAAGAAGAGGAACAGGAGTGGAGACAGGAGACAGGAGGTGCTTGTTGATGCTCGCACTAGCACATCACAAATGACGCCGTCTCGAAGAGATGTGAATCAATGAACCGTGCATTTCAAGACAGGCAAATCCGTAATCTGGCTGCGCTCGTAAGCCGTACAACAAGAATTGGGACATCAAGAGAGCGATACAAAGAACCATAACGTCTGTACGTTCGAATGGACATGATCGTCGTCAGAAATAGGCAGAGAAGAGTGAGTTTATACGCAAACGAGACCAAAGTATGTGTTGTCATGTATACGATTGGATTCAAGAACCAAGTCTGCGTCTTTGTAACGGCAAGATATGAAAAGGAAGAATTGGGCAGGAAATCCAGAGAATGGCAATAAAAAAGAAATAAAAACCCCAAGGAGAAGAAGAGAGAAGCGGATTTGCTGGTGTCCAAAACACATCAAGTCATGTTTGCGTTGTCGCGGCGTCTAAACCTCTACCACCCTGGACCATGTGCTTCCTCCTACAGCAGATTCGTCAACACCTCGCCGCAAGACTGTCGCATTGAAGAGCATAGAATGCACAAGCAAGACTTTGACCGCGTATAGAAAGGCAAAATGAGAAGAAAGAAAGAAAAAAACACCCCAGGCGAAACCCTCTGGTGAAACATTCGCTCAGACCCTTCCAACTCCGTCTTTGGATCGATCGTATCGTCGTTGGACGGGCTTTAATCTCCCTTGACAAGGGTCGGACCGTAGTGCTTTCAAGGCTCATTTACTCGGCTTGGCACGTTTATCCCGGGATGGTCGAGGCTCACGGGGCTTTCTCGTTCCGGTCTGCTTCTTGTTGATGCGTACTCTCTCCCCATTCGACTGGGAGCCGAGGGTCCATCGGCCGCTACCGTCGGACTTGATGGCTCCGATGTTCTCAAAGTACTCGTATTGCTCGGTTGTGAATTGGAGGCGCCGGCTGATGCCTGGATTCTTCACGGCCTCTGTCTCCAAGTGCTTGCTGACATGCTCGAGACACTTCTCCCACGAGTCGGGGCTGTTGAAGATGAAGTGGCAGTCTGGAACAAGACATGTCGCTGCTTCTGGGAGTCGCAGAATATTCACCGTCTCGGCTTCTTTCTGCTTCTCGCGAAGCTTTTGCTCAAACCCGGGCAAAGATTGCTTGGCCCTGGCGGCGTCCCGCTCATGCTTGGTGGCATGAATGCGCAGGTAGTGCTGCGTGAACAGATCCTTACGATTGAATACCTTTATGGGACACTGGGGACACTTGAAGACGCAGATAGGAAGATGCTGTGTATAAACGTGTCGTTTCCATTCGTTTTTTCCTTTGCATCTCGATGCGCATCCGGCGAAGCTGAACAAGCAGCTCAGCCCCTCGCACTCTCTTTCATGCAGATCCCATTCCAGTTGGCTCGAGAATGTCTTTTTGCAAAATTTGCAACTTGAGCTCTTTCTAGGCAGAGCAGCAGCATCGCAACTAGGCGACTCGCGCCCAGCTTGGCTGGGTATTGACGGCACCGGGGCTTCGGCAAAAGAGCGCGTCTCGACCTGGTTTTCCCATGTCTCTTCTTGAGGCGCCAGTGGGAAGTGGCTCTGGCTCGAAACGGCCGGGTCCAAAATGATTTTCGCCGGAGGAGCAAAGTCCATCCACTCCGATGGCGCGGATGGCATTTGCTGCTGCTGATCAAAACCAAGGCTCAACGAGGCTGGCTCCGTTTTGAAGCAGCTCGGCTGCATGGGGGGCTGAGTGCAGTCCTGGCGACTCCAATGTAATGATGTATTGATCAGCTGCCGTGCGGAAAAGCCCCCGTCGTCGTCGCCTTTGGCGCGCGACGAAGCTGGCGAAGACAGGAGATAGTTCAGGTTGCCGTCATCGTCTTGGTCTGAAGACATTGTCCAAGTTTGTATCTGATCGGATTCTTGCATCGAAATCTTCTCACTCGCCATGGACGGACTCTCGGCGAGTGAAACCGGCGACAGGTAGTCACGAAATGGTTGCTTGATGCGTGAGCTCACGTCTGCCCTGTGTTCGCATGATTCTTCACCATCGATTCTGATTCCATAACATACATTGCCGACGAATGCAGGGGGCCCTTCGCAGGGAAATGACTCGGCCAGTTGACCACCTGGGCTCTGGACGTGTTCGCCGTTGAAGCTCAGCTCGTCGGACGCCTGGTTGCAGTACGCTGACGATGATGGCAATGTGAAAGGCTCTTGAGCAACTCTGTCAGCCTGTGCCGTGGAGGATCTTGTCTGCATTGCAACTGCATGAGGTGAGAAATCCATGACTCCAGGAAAGAGCCCAGGAGGCTGGCCTGCACAGCAAGTCCGTCCGGGCAACAGATCAACAATCGGCTTGTGCAGGGAAGCAGGAGGACGCGGGGAGGAGGTATTGGGGGGAAAGGGGGGTTGGCAACTGCTAGGGGTGCAGGGTGGCTGTGCTTCTGCCTCTTTCTCCTTTCCTTTCTTCTTGTTGATTCTTGGGTCCAGGCACGAGGCGAACGTAGAGAGGGAAGATGGAGGGGGGGGGGAAAGCTCTGGAAACGGATCAAGGCCGCAACATGTATAAGGTTCACACCGCGAGCTCTCTACCGCGACCAACCTGGGATGGAGAGCCAGATGGCCTGCATCTACGTATCATCGAGTGATAAGTGGACTAATCGTCTATTATGTAGAGGCCTGGAGGGCGCCTAACAAGAGTACTGCCGGCTGACATGTAAGAGAAGGTGACAGGAGGCAGACGACGGCATGGTTGTGTGGATCAAGTAGCCGAAATCGAGCTGTCCGGTGCAAGTCTACAACGAACAATAGAGGCCATCAGCTGAGCAGAGGGCTCAGGGTGGAAGGGGGTGTGTGTCAAGGAGTGAAGCTGAAGGCAACGAGAACCAAAGCTACATGCCTTGTATTTCTGTGCGGTGCGGTGTTGCAGCCTACAAACCACGCACTGCCACGGATTTCGCGAGGACAAGACGCAGAATAGCACGCCTTGGTTCCAGACAAGGGCTGGGGTTGACGTGAGCAGAGCCTCAAGCATCATGACGCCCTGCAGCCAAGGCGATCTGGTGCGAGTCTGCCCTTCCTGTCATATTAGCCTTGGGTCATGGCCCCCATGCCAAGTTGACCACGGAGCTGCTTGAATCTCATAACATTGTTCTCCCCATAGGTACCAACAGCAGATCAATGGAGGGACATCCTTCGTATGCCTTTTGTCACTCGTCGTGGCCCATCATTGGACAGGGTTGGGGAGGTTCTTTTCGGCACGGTCAGTTAGCAGGGAAGACGCCACACCCAGCCCAAATTGGTCTTGGCCAAGATAGGTTCTCCGTGTCCATACCAACCTCCATGTCAGGAACTAGCGCGCCTTTGGCCTGCAGATGAGCAGTCAAGCAGTTAGCCAGGCATGAGTGTGAGGACCGTCATCCATCATGACGACGGGCAGCCAAGGCAGGTGCCAGGTGCGTGGAGCGTGGAGCATGAAGCATGGAGCACTGGAGCATTGGAGCATTGGACCACTGGAGCATGGAGCGAGCATGTCCGAATCCGCGGCGGGTGGTGGAGTTTGACCTGTCTCCAGATGTAATGCTACCCTCTTCTTTTTTCACATTGGCTCCTTTGAGCGCTGCAGCCCACTGCAGTCCACATGCAGACCTCTGCCGTCGTTCAGCTGGTTCAACGGACAAAGTGAAACATTCACTTGATGCTCGGTCAAGTCAGCGGACTCTTGAATTAGACGGTGAAAGACAGATTTCGGCAGCCTGGTTTGCTCCAAGTCGAGTTGGAAAAAAGGGCGTTCGTTGTTGTGTTACTGCATAGGCAATTTGGGTTTTTGCATGGATCTGTCCTGACCACAACCTTTCATGTTTTCTAGTGTAACTGTCCTTATGTAGTTGACCAGGCATGTCTCGAGCGCTGCAGTGGGAAGCTGAGAGATTGTAAAATCTGCCAAGATCTGCAGTGGACGAGCGACATCTCGAAAATATTCGTAGCGCGCGCGCGCAGGTTGCCTTTCGTGATGAAATTTGAAGCCGGGCTTTCAGTCCCGTCATGGACAGGGCCAGAAACCTGAGCACTCTGTCCGCCTCGTTTCTATGCAATCAAAGAGATGGGCTCCTGGTTAGACAGCATGGCATGCTGTGCACAACCCCGTACGCAGGTGTGTGGCAGCCCTTTCGCCCGGTCTGACTAAGGATGAAACTATATTTGGAGCCCATGACGAGGCATTCGCCCTGCAGCAGTGTTTAGGTTGGTCAAGGTGGGATGCGTGCTGTGGCATACCTCGGCATGCTGACAGTCTCCGTTTTCGTAAATCAGATCTGGCAAAAAAGTCCATTGAGTGGCACAAGCAGCATCACTTGGCCAAGGTGTCTTGCAGATCTGGTAGGCGCGGGCAAAGGCGACTTGGCTTCTCTATTGCGTGGACAAGATTCTCGACCGAATCTGTCGGCGTTGGTGGCGACAGTAGCAAAAAATGGGGGGTTTCTCAGGGGCTTGTGCGTGGTCCCGTGGAAGTGCGAAATGGCAGAACGACCACCCTCCATCGAGCCCTTTCGCCTTTTCTCGTTTGTGCCAACTGGTGATCCGTGCCCCGATACGTGTCATGTCCAGGTCGACAGTGGAGTACTGAAGGCTTGAGGTGGTGAGTGACTGATTGGGAGAACAAGAGCGAGTTGTTGGCCTAAGCATGTCCGTCCGATGCCCCTGGCATCCTCGCATCCTGGCACCCTAGCAGCCTGCAGCCTGCAGCCTGGCGACTTGGCAATTTGGCTCCTTGCAGTTTCCTGTCCTGCAGGGGAGTTTCAACATCAGTACTTACACGACAGGTACGCAGGTATATTCGGGGACATGTGCCAAGGCAGGTACGAATGACGGAGGAAAGGAAGGAAGGAAGGAAGGAAGGAAGAACGGAAGAACGGAAGAACGGAATAAGGAAGGAAGGTCAATCTCGTTGGGACCTGTCTTTGCTGGGAAAAGGCAATGAATCCAACTCCAACCCACTTTTGGCCCTTGATCTCGACAACTTGCGCTTTGGCCAACGACCTATCGTCTGTCACATATTCTTGGCAGCAAGTATTTGATTTTCTTCCCGCTCGTTCTCCGTTCCTTGTCAGAATCCTTTCACGTCCAGAATGGCGGCTACCCAGTACTCTGTGCTCTGTTGTGCTGCTTCACCAAGAACTATAATAACATATTGTACCTACCTTGGTCAGGTAATCATTTCTATTTTCAGATCGACTTGACCGGCATCACATTAGAACGCGAAACTGCCAGTGTGGCTGTCATGTTAATGCATCAGCCGTTGATTATTTTTGAATGTTTATGACACTGTGACATTTTCGAAGCCGGCGGCGCCCTTGACTAATGAGACGGTTGAGGTCGATAAAGTACATCGAATGCGGCGCACAGTAGCCATGCCAGCTCTGATCACACCATCTTGGAGCTCACGGACTCGGTCAGAAGGGACGTCGTGGCAATCATCTGCTCGGCTGTGCAGCCAAGTTGACAACTCGCTTATTTGATCGCCGCTGCCGCCGGCGCAAGTTCAAACCAGTCGAGGTGGTCGATTTGGCGCGACGGAAGCGCGACACCTTGGTAAGCCTCGAGACCCTGGAATCATCTCGCGCCAGATTGGGAACCTTTCCTTTGCGTACCGTAGGGCTTGCCCGTCTTCAAATGGCATGATGGGCTTGGGAGGTTCGCCGATGGTTATTTCTGCAGTTGAGGGGCCTGGCGGGAATGAACCATGCTAAATCTGGAAGTCATGTTACAGGCTCCAACTTCACATCCTTACAACCGGACGCCACGGGCAAGGGGATACTCATCCTCATTCGACTGTTAGGCGAAATCGCTGCCATGACATTTCCCAACCTGTCCATGTCCCCGTCAATTTTCGACGCCGACCTCAATTTCACTTCGTCCTTGTTGCTTTGAGAAGATTCCGGATGATCCAGCTTCGCGAGAGAAGTCCTTTTACTGTCCGCTTTTCTAGCTCCCGTCAGCCAATCCCGCTGGAGAATTTTACGCCATTGCCTCGTCGATCCCGTCGAGTGGAGGAGACTTTGGTCAGTGGCTGGCTACTGCACCGCGCTATTGTCATGTGCTATGTCCACCCGGTCACCACCGCCCGATCTGGGGTCCTGTCAACAAACTTGAAGCCGGGGCCCTGGCTTTCCTGGCTGATCAGCTACATGAGACTCTCGGAAGGCTTTGTATCTGGTGTCCGGGACCGGCCTGTCCGTCTTTGCCGTAGAAATGCTCAGAACTGGGACTGTCGGTGATCCCGTATCGGCCACTGAGAACACGATGCATCATCTAGAAGCGTCTTACGATAAGTCAAGGCAATAGCTCTCTCGCAAATATCACAGGCACCGACTTCAGAGCGTCAGTGATTACCTAGGGGAAGTTGCGGGACACTTTTTGCCCTTTTGTATTGGCCGGCCCGATGCATCTCTGCAATGGACCACTCGCACGGGCCGAATCTCGAATGTTCATTTGATCCCACCTGTCTGCGTGTAAGATGGAAGACTACCGAGAAAAATAAAATAACTAAACAAAAAAAAGTCCGGAGTCACCGCCGTGTCTTCCACTGAATGTGCGTCGCAGGCACAGGGTCTCACTTCCAGGTGACCGTTGAGTCACCGCTGAATCACGTTCAATCAGTCTTCGTTCCGCTACGCAGCCCTCGATCTGGAAACTCGATAGATTGAGGCTAGACATAACTGGGTCGTCAAACGGGCCGATGCTAGCAAGCCGCCGCCAAGAGCCACAATGCAAGTACGTTTCATTGTACTTTGATGAATAGAGTTTGAACGTCGGCTAAATCTTGCCCGCTTTTCCGAGTCATGGAAGAAATCATACGCTGTACGGATTACAGATGGATCAATGTGATGTTTTGAGGGTCATGGTAAGAAGCAAGCTCCGGAACCCCAACGTACCTGTCGCGAAGAGTGAGGATCGTTTTCGGCGAGGCCTCTCTTTGGTGGCCGGGGCTAACAGATCTCAGGATGATCTAAGCTCAGCCTGTTCAGAACCCAGTATGCCTACTCCTTGGAGTGCGAAGCAATGAGGTGCATGCGAGGTTGCTTCATCTTGCGGACAGTGGCCCTGATCGCTGATCTCCGCCCTCGAGCGAGGGTTTGACGTCTGCGAGAGGGAAGGGTCAGAGGGAAGGGCTGCCAAGGCATCCAATCGGATCGGTGACGTGCAGTAAGTTGCCTCGTCATCGCTGGGCGCAGACGCCTCGTCGCCTTTGGACATGATGACCCTTACGCCAAACAGGGGCAAACAGCTGAATAACACTGGGCCATCTGCTCATTGATCAATAAATCAAGCCAGGTCCATCGAGGTTTCATCGCGTGAAAAGAGGGCCCCCTCGATGAGCATGTGGCGCAAAGCTTTCGCAGGGTATCTCGCCGAGAAGTTCACGTGCGGGTTGTGCCACCTCAAAAAAAAACCAAGAGAAAAAAAAACCCGCTTCTCTCTCTGCTTCCCCCCTCCCCAAAAAAAACAAGAAAAGAAAAGAGAGGAAAAAAGGAAAAAGAAAGAAGGGGAAAGAAGGGGAAAAAAAACCCTGCGTTGCAAGACTCTCGTGTGGCACACATTGTCAGTGTGATCCTGTGCTCTACTCGAGGGAAAGCTGTCATCTGTAGACGGAAGGTGGCAGCGTCACCCAAAAACTTCACCTTTTTGACTGGTCATGTCTGTCATTCCTTGCCTCTGAACGTGACAAGGTGGCCGAACTGCAAGAAATGCTGCCTTGTCCAACTTTCTCTCCTACCTCATCAATCGCCGGACTGAGACTCCCATCACACCGAAATCATGACACTTTGCGCGGCGTCTTGAGACGTAGTCTCGGGCCACGCAATGCATGTCAGACAAGGTTTCCCCATGTCTCCCGACAATCTGGTCCTACCAAAGATCCAAATGATCAGCGACCAAGCCGTTTCGATGAATGGAAAAAGCAACAACAAGACGGAGTCTCCGCATTCAAATCCATGTCAATGTCACGACAAACGAAACGAAGGGCCATACAGCCCCATTCTCCGAACAAGCCGGCCAGGCCAGGCCTAGTCCTGCATGAAGGACTTGGTAAAAAGTACCAGATGATGTTTTCCTTCCTGATTTGACAGACTGCAAACCTGAAACCGGTCCGGCAGACTGCATGCAGATTGTCCATGCGACTAAGATTAGCATTGCTGATTGCTGTTTCCGTACTCTTCTTCTGGTTGTTCTTACTTTCCCATTATTCCTTTCATTCCGATCCTTGCCTTTCTTGTTTATAAATTTATTGACTGTTTTGCTTTAAGCTTTTCGTCTATCATCGACAACATCCTTGCACAACGGATTGTGCATAACGAGCTTCCTCTTCCGTATACGTACGCGTCTTAGACTGTGAAAGAAATAGGGGGGGGGGAAGGTGATGGGGATGGGGATGGGGACCTAACCCCTGCTAGCATCACCAGACAGTTCTCGTCAGGAGAAAATAGAATAAATGTGACTCAGACGGCATCCCGATCGGCCAGAAAAGAAAAAGGCAGAGAGGACCAAATGCACACACCCACCCACCCCTCGAGCTGCCAAGAACGGTGGCATGGGGGGAAAAGCGGCTGGCTGCATGTCACCTGAAAATGGCATCCAGGTCCCGGGCGTCCGGTGTATCAAATGAGGGGGAAGGGAACATGAAAGCACAAGGAATCAGAGTTATATATGGATACGGGGTGGCAACATCCGAATGGCCCCCAAAAATCGTCTTACCATTTATGGAGGTAATATTAATGGACACGGGATTGCTAAAAAGGGACTTCAGTCACAAATAGATCAATGGCTCTCAGCGGGGAAGCCGCCTCTCCGCCGCCCAAACAAAAGGAACAAAAAAAAAATACAGGACAGGGGTATAAATCCGGCGTGAAATATGACTTTGCATTCACGTAAACTACATGGTGGTACAACAACCACTTTTTCCTAAACCAGAAAAAAAAAAGAAAACGCTTCGTTCAAGGCTCCATTTTTGACACCGCCATTTTTTCTTCATCAGGTCGTCAACATCTCGTAGTCCGACCTAGCTCCTTCGGGGTGGGGCAGTGCTCCTCGTTCATCTGATCTATGGAACCAGTGTGCTGCTACAGGACGCCCGGAAGTTCGCATATTTGACTCCCTGGCATATCCTCGTCGGGTACAACCTCCAATGAGACGAGGCATCCGTCGCAGCGATATCGCTGGCAATTCACACAGAGCTCAGAAGTCTGCCAGTTATTGAATGTAGGGCAATGGCACTGTCACGCATGTCAGTATAGAGCTCCAGGGTTCACATCATATCCGACTGGGGAATCTGTTCGGGAGCATGACACAGCGAGATGAACGTACGCAATACCACATCTTGACCGTTCTCTGCCTTTTCGGCATCCTCTTGGCAGACTGCTCCGAGTCCATCAAGTCTGCCTTGCGCTTCCCGACCGTCACGGACGACACTGCGCCAGCATGTCTTGAGGCCCCTCGGCTTGATGCGGGAGAAGCACCATGGGAGGAGGACTCTTGGCAGCGCTGAGGCTCGTGTGTCCATTCTTCAATGTTCTTCTGTGACTGGCCACCTCTGCCGCAGAAGTGGTCGTCAATGTGATCAAAACGCTTCGACCACGAGTTGTCTTTCGCGTCGGCGGCACCAGCCACCCTGATGTATTCGTTGCAGAATCCGCACCAGAAGGCTTCCGGGTTGCAGTGTTTGCCTGTTCGGCATCGCTCTGCTTTCGTATCGATGACTTTGGAGTCGGAGAGGTTGTGCGTTTCTTCAAGATGTGCCGTGAAGGCTTCGCGACGATTTCGTTCTGCGCCGCAGCCTGCAAAGTCGCACTTCCAAACCTCGACACTGTAGTGCTGCTTGTTCTCGTGCCTTTTCCAGTCATTTTTGCTGCCAAACGTCTTGTGGCAGCCTGCCCACGTGCAGCCGTACGGCCGTGAATGTCGTTTCATGTGTTTCCTGCAGAGGCTGCAGTGTCAGATCACGTTCATGCCTTCTTCTCTTTTCTGCTCTTGCTCTTTTCTTTGTTTTTTGTTTTGGTGGGGGGTTACGTACTTCACTTCACAGGGTCGTTTGAAATGCTTGGAGCACGTTGGGCAATATGTCAACGAATTAGAAGTAGTGTCAGTCCCCGACACGCTGCCGTCGTCGTCGTCATGAGCTCGCTGTTCCAGAGCGGCTCGCAACGTCTCCTCCGGAAGTCGCTTCAAGAGACTCATTACTTCTTCTGGCAACGCATCTGGACTCATTTGTGCATCGGCAGAGAGCTGTGATGTCTGTAGACTGCACGCAGAGGGGCTCTGGCCAATCTGAGGATATAGGGGAAACGGTAGGGAGTCACTGGGCTGGCCTGTGAATCCGGCTTCAGCCGGCATGATTGGATAAGGCGGTTGAACTATAGGGCTGTACATTTCAGTGTCGGCCATGTCCAGGGCGAGGTCATGTCGGATTGGTGCCGGTGCTGGCGCGTTCGGTGCACTGGTTGGTGCACTGGTTGGTGTCGTGGGAATGCCACTAAATTGATGATTTTGATGATGGCCAGGGAATTTTGATGCAGGGGATATGACGCCGTGAGAATCAACAGGTGTGCTGTGCACGAAAGCGTTCTGCGCAGTCTGCAGTGAGAGGTCAATCATCCCACCGGATGTCACTGGCCCCAGCATCTGTGGGCTGATGAATTGCGCTTCCGTTTCCGTATCAAACACGTTTGTGCTCGCCAGGACCCGCGAGTTACGATGCAAGACCATCTGGAAGCGCTGGTGCGCGAGCTCATCGGTCTGAGGTTCCAACAATTGCGGAATCTCCTTCTCGTATTCGACTCCTGGTGGGTGGCCTGTGAAGCCTGGAATCGTGCCAACCCCCTTCAGATCGTTCTTTCGAGCCTCTTCTCGCATATAAGCCGGCCTGTCTGATAATGGAGTGGTAGGTGACTGAGCTCGGAGTATGTAGTCATCCAGGTTGTCAGACGGCCCATATTCCAGACCGTGCACGCGAGCAAGATGAGCAAGGAAATTGTCCTTCCTTGGCCACTCCGTCTTCTTTCGCCTGTTGGCCTTGCCAGGTTGATTTTCGCAGTGGAGGCATTTGTACGTGACCGAGTTTCCTCGGTCCTGAAACTCATCCCGATGGACTGTTTTCCTGTGTCTGTCCAGGTCATTTTGCGTGGCAAAGCCCTTGTTGCAATTGCCGTGTTCACATTTGTGAGGTTTGTCATGGCGGTTGATATGCTTCCTAAGTCACCGACCATCAGTTGCGTCACAATGTTGCTTCCAAGACCTGTCTTTACCTGAATTCGGATTTGTTTTTAGAATTGCGACCACAATGCGGACATATAAGCATGTCTTCACTTCTGCTTTGGCCGGTTCTCACAGACGGGCTGACGACGCTTCCCCCGTACCCGGAGTCGTCATGGTGCGTCGGCAGGTCGGCAGGTCGCTGACCGTTTTCATGGGGCGACAGTCCGATGGGATCATATGGCGTGTTGACGATGAAGTGTGCCTTTTGGCTCGATGAGGGTACATCTTGCGTTGGGGGAAGAACACCAGTCGCAACAAAAGGATCATCGCTGTGTTCAGTGGAATACTTTTGGATGGCATACGGGCCAATACCCATGTTGCAGCTCCCAGATGACGCCGGGAAGGCCATCGGCCAGCTGCTGAGATCCATCATCGCTATGCCGTTCTCGTCATTCGGCCATCTGAGTTCCTGGAAGTCACTGCTCGTCCCAAGGGTGGCGAGATAGTTTTGCTGCAATCTGTCCATTGTTTCGACGCGATACGGTGCACAATCAACGGAGCAGCCCTACTAGCCAGCCTAAAATCAGACTCGCAATGGAATTCGTCCCTGATGAAAGGCAAGTTGAAGGCCAGGCGCGCGATGACCGCCGAATGCAACAATACGGATTGGTGCCTGAAGTGAGGAGCCGTGATGGAGAAGGTGGGCGAATAAGATTGTAGCACGAGCGAGTTCTTGGCGGCACATCATCCAGCGATCGAGGACAAGATTACGCAAGGCCGGGTCCTTGTACGTTGCATGGTCCAAGGGACGAAGCCGAAAAGAGTGTACAGTGCTTTTTGTACGGACAAGGGCGACAGAAGTATTGATCCAATAACAGCCAGTGACAGGTTCTCAGGGCAGCGTTGTACAGTTTGACGTTGTAGGGGGGAGAGGAGAGTGAGAAAAGGATGAAACAAATTTGGTCAAGGATGGTTGAAACCAACCAGAGAGATGCAGAAAGGAGGGTTGCACGGAATGAGCGATCTGTCGAGCGATTAGAAGAAGAGCAGAGGACGACGAGAGCAGGACGTCGAAGAGGACGTGACGGGTGACGGGTGACGGGCGACAATGACAGGTGACGGGCGCATGATTCTGTACGTGCCTACCTATGACCCCGGGTTGCATTGCGCCAGACTCATGGTTGTGGCTTTGACCAGTGAGCCCATTTCTGCCAAATCGAAATGGACGATGGATGGGAGACGATGCTGCCGCTATTCGCTTCTTTTAGGTGGGGGCAAAGGAGAGAAGTGGAGAAAGGGGTGGCTGCATGGCTTGGCAAGGGGTGGTCCCAACGCGGTGTCGACGCCGCTCATCATCATCATTCTCCGATTCGTGCGACTCGGACGTGCAGTGTGTGCAGTGGTGCAGTGAAGGACAGGGCTGGGCAGGGCAGGGCATGGCAGGGTAGGGCAGGTGCAGTTGAACGCCGAGTTTGCATTGTAACCCTAACCAGCCCAGGAGAGGACAGTCGGGTGGTGCGCCTTGTCGTTCGCCTCACTGACTCTTGCGTGGCTCCTCTCTCAGACATCGAGGAGAATGAAATGCTTTCCGGGCCCGAACTCTCTCTACATGTACGCTGCTGGGTAATGTAGGTAGTACCCGAGAGGCCGAGGAGTATGACTCGGTGCTAAACCAAGTAATGCTAGTGTGAGAATACAAACAAATCTTCCAGGTACAAGTAGGTAGGTAGGTCTAGTAATTATTAGTTTATCGTGTACGTAGCTGAACGACTGACTGGGAGAAATGAAACATGCTCCAGACGAGCCCAGACGAGCATAGACGAGCATAGACGAGCATGCCGCCACCCGGCCGGCCTTGGTCGCCTTCGGACAAGGCGACCGCAAGGCAACCACCTCGAGCACCCATCGTCACCAACACCACCACCCATGTTGGTATCGCTCACAGACCTAGCGCACATTGCGGCATCAATCACCGCGCGGGTCAATCTCAGAAACATCCCCTTTCTCCAAATTTCTTCATCAATTCCATCTATTCAGCCCTTTTCAGCATTTTAAACTTTTTTTTCTTTGCCAGTTTTCCTCCATCTTTTGAGTCGTGTTGTCGATCTTTGCCGTCTCTGGTTCAAAGACATACATACATACATGCACTCGCAGGGTTGGGCCAACACTGACCGCGACCCCCCCCCGTTTTCGAACTTTGAGGACGACGTTGAATCACAAGCTTAAGCGCGTAATTTACTCACGTAACTTAATGGTCAACACGTGAAAGAGATCGTGTGGTTCTTGTCTGCGATGGATATAGGGAATTTCGATCTCTGCGCAAATGGCTTGTTCGGCTGGGTGAGGAAAAAGAAAAAAAGGGAGGGGAAAAAAGAAAAGAAAAAAAAATTGCAATGTGTCTACACGAAAACGTACCTTTCCTACCTCGTGCGAAATTCTACATGTTTCAACATCAAGATCAAGATGATGCAGGAAGAGTCAGGCAACCTATCTAGCCGAGAAATAAATACAATCAATCAAGATTCGATTCACCATTTTGCTCATCGATGAAACAAATACGCTTCCGCTGCCGAGAATTTATCCCGTAGCTCATCTACAACAGAAACATCCAAGTATCCTTTGCCCAAAGCGGCATCAGCAGCTGTGAATAAGGGCTAGTGTTTCAAAAGGTCAAACCCCATGAGGGCAGAAACAGACTACCATCCACCACATCGATTTCTCGCGACAACGGTAAATGACTCGTGGTCCAACGGCGTTCGCTAGCTTTCCGAGCCGAATTCCATCCTCCAATCAGCGCATCACGACTCCTCATTGGGCGGCGGCCTATTCCGTATTGGTAGCTCCCTCGACCACACCGACGATATTGTAACGCTTAGAGAAGAAGGTGACCCAGTCATTCAGCGTTTGCTTCTCTTTATCATCCAAGTCTTGCCAATCCGGCTTGACGTCCTCCGGCTTGGTCGATGTCTTGCCTAGCGCTCTTGATGCATCCTTGCCCGCAAAGACTGTTTGCGCCAGGTTAGAAAGCACGGCATTCACCCAGGTGTAGACACCACTCGACAACGAACCATGGTATGAACCTCCGTTCTGATAGGCCTTGTTCCCGGTCACGTCATAAACTTTACCCTGTGCGAGAATTCACGTCAGGCCACGGCAAGCAACATAGAGGAGTAGTGCTGCCATCCAAAAGCTTGCTTGCGGATACACAACGTACCTTGATCGCGACATAGCACTTCGCACCGTCGTCACCTGCGACAAAGGTCAGGTCCAATATCTTCCTAGAATTCAATGTGCACTATTTGGTCTCATAGAATAGTGGCGGCAGGTTTTGGAGGATTCTGAAATTCCTGAATGGAAGAGAAGAGGGAATGCCCGAGATCGGACGTGTCGCAAGAAAGATGCCACATACCGTTCGCTTTAGCCAGCTCTTCGAGAGTGATGGTATCGTCTTTTGGAGGATCCAGTTGAACCGGGGTCTTGGGCTCGAATCTGCCAGCCATTTCTCTGGATATCCCCTACCACTGCTGATGAATGTGTTTGGGAGAGCGAGCGAGTGAGAGAAAAAAAGAGAGAGAGATGGAGATGGAGATGGAGATAGCGATACATCGAGGCAAGAGAAAGCTCCCCACTGAGCACGCAGACACCGCAGGATGACGCACAAGCCGAATCGGGACTAGCGCCCTTTTTTTCGCGGATTCGACCCTTTGCTGGCAATGGTCACTCCATAGTCACGACACGACAACAAGAAACACTCTAGCTTGACGCTTTCCAAAAAAAAAATCCCATCCTGAAATGCGGCTATGGTTTTCGCGGCCATTGGAACTGCTTCACTCAGGCCTCTTCAAAGCAGGTGTATGCATCATGCCACGACGGCTTTGCTCTGCGTTCATGTCAAGTCACCAAACGCGATCTCGATATTGCAAGCTGTTGTTACCCTACCGCCGTATCAGAGACGGCATCAGTCACAATCGAAGTCATCGAGGAAACAAGATGGATTGGCCCGGACCGAGAAGCCTCAGGCTTCTTTCCGTCAATTCGTTGGCCGAGCTTTGGCCGCCAGTCTGCGCAATCTGGCTGTCTCTGTCAGCCCTCGCGGCATCAAATCTGCCTACAGAGACGCACCTGCGTTGACAAGTATGAGTATCATTCTGTATGTCCATCTATCTCGCGCAAAATACCCTGCTGCTTGACTCCCAGATCCTTGTTGCTGAATCTTGCTGCGATTTCTTCCCGGGGGAGTCAAGACTTGTTCTCCTATCCGCCACTTCTTTCGTGGCCATTCGTGCCTACGTTCGGACCTTTTACAACCCCGATATCAGTCGATATCCCGAGCCGGTTGCTAACACATTGCGCCGCGCCATTTACTATACCAATTATAAGCCAGATCCAGAAATGGCTCTGAAATACTACAAGAAAGCCATGGAACAAGTGGAGGAAGTCGGGCTGGACCCCTTTTCCGACGAAGTCTTGGGCATTCGGATCCAAGTATCACATTGGCTGCAGAAAATCCATAGCTACCGCGCTGCCATTGATGTGCTCGAGTCTATTCTCCAAGATTGCAAGAAGTGGGTTGCCGTCATGGAGCAGGCTGTTCAAGGAGGCAACGTCACTGGGACAACACCTGGCGGCATATCTCAATCCCGAGCTGTTGCGGCACCATCTCCCACCAAACGAGAGGCTCTGTCGGCTCACGTCGCAAAAGATGGTGCCACTCAGCCAGTTCATGCCAAGACTTGGAGCAACGAGGCGGATGCCGAGACTGAAACGCTATGGAGAAAACGGCAACGGCTGCTGGCCAAGGCGATCGGCACCGCAGTCAAGCTGGGCGAGGTATACGCAGACGAACACGTGCTGGAGCCCGACAAATCCCACAACCATCTTCTTTGGGCCGTAGAAACGTCATTGAAGGAATTCCATAGGCGCAGAGTGGACGGCGCCAAGCCTGGTGAACAAGCATGGCTGTCGCCCACGGAACTCGGAGGGATGCTGGAGTCCTTGGGTCGAGACTACGAGCGACGGTCTCAGTTCCAGCTTGCTGTGCCCTTGTTCTTCCAGGCACTGAAGCTGTGCGAACAGCCATGCCACAGAGCCGTCATCATGAATAACCTAGCCGCGGCCTTTGCGCAACAGCCGACCCTGACGCGCCAGACCACCGAGCTGTCAGACGCCATCCGACAGCTGTCAGACCAGGACGGCCTCCCCCAGACCAGGCATGACTGCCTGGAGGCAGCGCTCAACTGGGCGCAAAATGCCTACGCCCACGGCAAGGATGTAAGGGGGGAAGACAGGACAGCAGAGTGCGACGAGGCTTGTGCCGCAGCCCTCTGCAACTGGGCCGACGTGGCTGCCATGATGGGCAAAACGGACGTCGCCCAAGCCAAGTACAAGCAGTGCCTCGAGATGAGCGCCAATATCCAGTTTCCAGACGGCATCAAGCAAGCACAAGCCGGCATAGCCAAGCTGACGTCAACGCCAGCAACGAGAATATGATGCAAAAAGCATAAAAATGAACGCAGATTTGAGTGCACAACTTTCAGGCTCGCACATGCATCCATCCATCTACGTAACCTACCAATCCAGAAGAATCACCGCCGCACACGTTTTGTCCCCCCCGCATCTGTCTCTCACGTTCGCCCTGGAGTAAAAGTGAAAAAATGCAGGACTGTCCTTTGCGGTTCCCCATGCCACCTTGCTGAAGTCCGCAAGATGCACCATCTCGATATCACCGTTCCTCTTGTTTCGCCAATTGAATCCAGTCAAGATCAACCAAGTCAGTGCCTTGAGCTAGGGGTTCTTTTTTTGCAATCAAATATTGTTGATAATGCTCATTTACTAGTCGTTGAACCTTTGTAAATGTATTCGTTTTTAAGACCTCACACTATCGTCCAATCTGCCTGCGGCGTCATCTGCGGCAGGGGTCAAGATCACACTTCGCACAAGAGTTTTGCTTTCGTGGCAAAAATGTTGGCAGCCTCGCATCCACTTCGTGCCATGTACGTACCTGTATGTAGTAGGCATGAACGAGGCAAAAGAAAATAGGACTTGCCATTATTAGTAGCCCATCCAGAGTCCAGCCTGGGCGCTTTCTCGTGCAGAAAGGACATACCTCGCAGAAAGGGCCTTGAAGACGCCGAAAGCCATGGCGCACATCCAGTTTCTTGATACAGACTTTGCCACTGAAATCGTCACCAATTCGAGATTCATTCTTGAAGTCAAAAAGTCACTCTGATTTCTTTCTCTCTCCTGCCAGTTTAGAAACATGTACATAACGCCGTATAACCCGTCAACGTTTCTTTCCAGCATCTTACACCACCTTTTGTCTCTTCGTATCCAGTCCATCGCTGGTGATGCCGTTGTCAACCTTTGCATTGATCCCCGTTCCGTTGGTGTTGGCTGGCAAATCCTGCAGAGGCGACCTTTCTCCATTCGGGCCGGTCGTCTCGCTGGCCAGTGATCGTTTCATTGTAGGAGGCTTGTAACTTCCTCTGTTGGCCAGAGGACTTCCAACACCTCCGGGAGCGCCAATTCTTCGCGCCTGGTCCAGCGAGGGATTCACTGGGTTTCCGCGAGCGGCTGGCCCTCCTGGCCGGACTGGTGTAAAGCCGGTTGCGTTTGTCAGGGGTGCATTCGACGTTTGGCTACTAGGAGGCGCGACATGTTGCCCGCTTCTGGCGACTGGTCGTGAAGAGGAATGATCGATGCCAGGGGTTTTCCGAATAGACGGGCTCTCGGCTTTGGGATTGAAAGCTTGTGGGTTTAGGAGCGGCAGCTCTTCTGCGTTATTACCTTTGGCGACAGATCTTGCTGAAAAAAATGTCGCCGTTTCTGCACCGGCATTCGTGACTGGCGGAGCATGCATGTTGTTGATATGAACGCCAGTTGCATCTCGGCCTGAGCCACTCATGTGCCCTGCAGTCGGAGTCTGAGGCTGCCGAGGACCAGGGATTGTTCCAGATGGATGCTGTGGCTGACGAAGGCTTCCACCGTATGCTTGTGCTTGTGCCTGGCCTGATGCATGGGAGGGCGGCGGCTTGGAGAGGGCGGACGATGACTGCATCCGGACAGAATTAGGAAGGATGATCTCGTCGGGATGACCATCTCCCGGAACGCAGAAATCGGCCTCGGCCTCGTCGAGTTCTACAGCTGTTCAGCTTCGATTTCTTCGAACCCATCTGAGGAGAGCATACCACCGAGGAAATCTTCAAAGGACTCCGAGGACTCCATTTTAAGAGCGGCTGGTCCGGTAATGCTCTTGGCGGGGGCGGATGTTGCGCCCCCAGTCAGGCCTGCATCATGCTTAATGAAGTCGGCGTGTCTGTGCAGGTTTTCCTGGTCAAACTTCTTGACAGGTTGCGCCTTAACTTTGGTGACCTGCTTGACGTAGTCCGTATCATAAATGCAGTTCCCAAGGAGATTCCCAAAGCTCCGCAGCGCTCGCTTCAGTCCATCTGTCGTGCCCTCCTTCTTCGCCTTCTCAAAAGCCACGGCTTTCCCCTTGGCGTTTTCTATTGATCCATACCCGACGTCTTCATGATAGGTGCCATCACGCAAAGAGACACGGACAATGACAGACAAGCCAATGCTGACACGCTGCGTCTGTGGGTTCTCGTCGGCGAAGTCGACCTGGATGTTTTGTATTGAAGATGACCATCCGTTGAAACCAAAGACTTCATTAGCCAAGCCAATGACCTTTTCGGCAGTCAAATAATGGACGCGCGAGCCACCTGGCCCGGAGCGCGAGGAGATGTACTCTGGTCCGAGTTGTTTATCAAGCTTCGACGCAATTGTGGCAATTTCTTTGGCTGTCCATTCTGATACGCGTGGCTTGGATTCCTCGAATGGATTTTGCCATGCTGTGTGCTGATCGCCAGGACTGTACTGCTGATTAGTATGCAAGAAAACACTCGATGAGACGCGACGAGAGTAAACATACGCAGGCATACTGAGCCTGGGAACAGGATCTTCCTGGTTTCATGGAACCAAGAGCTGTTTCTGGTTTCGGGATCCTGCTTGAATGTCCGACCAAGGTAGACGGATGAAGGAGATTGCATGTCAAGACCGAGGAATGGGTAGTCTGCTGACCATCGCGTTCGACTCGTCGATCAGGCAGGCGCGTCGGGACCCTCTGACGGGAGATCACGTGATGGCGGTTGCTCAACGATCTACGCACCATTGCGCACCTACGTAGACCCCCCTTCGGCTAAATCCGAGTCTTGCCCCGCTTTGATGCCGTCTATCCTCGTTGTTCAGAACCAGCGAGTCAAGTTCGATGGCTACCTTGTAAGTAATCTCGGTTTCGAAAACCAGATCTGAAGGGATTCTCCCATTTCTCATTCGCCACAGAGCCAGATATTACGAGGGTGGCTCGATCTGACTTGATACCTCGCATAAAGGCAGATCTTACTGCCTCAATGGCGCAGTCGTCTGGCCATGAGGGCCGTGGGGCCATGAAGAGACTAGCGAGCGTGAAGGACAGACAGACAAGACAGACAAGACAGACAGAGAGAGTAATAAAGTAAATAAGATAAAATAGAGGGAACGAGAAAGAGAAATAGCCTAGGAAGCGGAAAAGAAAAGGCCAAAAAGCAGTTCCCCACCGCCTTCGAAGAAACATTCCCACCCGCGTTGTGATTCAGAATCATCGATGCCAAGAAAAACCATGTAACAGGAACTCGAACTCCATTTACCAATCATTTCGCGGGCCAATGATATAAGAAGAAACTCCCAAATTTATGCTGCCCTCAATGCAGGAAAGGTAGTCATCAAATGTCGTGACATGTGAGGTCGTTGCTCTGTACCCTTGACAAGTATCAAACGCTTCTATTGGGTTGTCGGGCAAATAAGTCGGAGGGTCTACCACGGCCCAACGCGAACGCGTGATGCGTATGATGCTAACATTATCTGGTTCAGAATGGAGTTTTGCTCCGCCGCATTTCCGGCTTGGTTCGTGGGAGGCGATCCCATCCAGCCGACGCTGTTTGCCATGGCAGACAGGGCCAAGTCCAGGCGACCCCCAGACTGCTCATTATGCCGAGCCAAAGTCTCATCCCAGCCGCCTGTATGCAGATTGAAGCCTCCTCCACGCTTTCCAGCCTCGGAGGCAACCAAAGCCCAGGCCTTCGCGATTTCGTCGTAGGCGTTGTCCTTGTGATGCCGATATGCCTGAGGTTCCCAATCTGGCAGGCCGTGGATGAGCTTGGTGGCCCCATCGAGGAACTGCAGCGACTTGGTCGGCTGTGTCTCGTGTGGTGGAAGGTAATGAGGAGTCAAGTCGGAGAGAGCATCGACTAGGGCGATAAGAGGATCCTTGATACGGTAATAGGTATATTCGGCGCTTGACTGGCCGTAAGGCACGGCCTCGTTGAGTTTCCTCTGATAGTCCTGGAGAAGACCCAGAGCAGAAGACACGGAGGGACGAGGGGCTCCTGCCACAACTTCTTGACCAATATGCGGATGGCTCTCACATATTCTCTCGAGGACAGCCCTCAACTCGCTGGCATTCAGGGTCTCTAGGAGCCGCGGTAGGGAAAGAGGTCGGCCAATGACCTCGTTGGGTCGGATTCTTTTTGAATGACGAGCGAGCGGCCGGGTCGAAGTGGCGGGGGAGTCTAGCGGCGACATGCTTTCGTCTCCATCTTCGTCCGCCTTTCGTTTCCGATTTGTCATGTTAGAGAAGGGTGATACTGGCAGTGCATGTCAGCAAAATGTTGTGCCCAACGACCAGTACGGTCAAATGGCGGCCGAGGTCGGAAGGGCAGGATGATGAAGCCAGCCACAGCCGGAAGATGAAGAGAGTCAGACGTACCAGATCGCTGAGGAGATTGACGGGGACTGGCGTGGTGATGGGAGAAAACTGGTGGTTGGGGCGACAACAAAACATTCATTGTGATGATGGTCGATGGACCACGGAAACTGGTCAAAGGCGGCGGCCTGCAAGAACGATGGCTGTTTTCGCTGTGGGAAACACGGCCTGGCCCGGAGCGGCCGGAAGGAAGGGGATGAAAAAGAAAAAAAACCGGCCGGCGCTGTACGTGAGTGGCAAAGGCTGCCGAACGATGGGCAGAGAAGGCGGCAAGGGTTGAGACTTCAGCGTGCACGTGTAATCGCCGGAAGATTTGTAGCAGAGGGGCCGATTATGTATGGAGAGATCAATGAAGGTTTGAGGAACAGAAGCGGACGAGAAAAGTCAATTTGAGCAGAGGGAGTATGGGGCCCAGCGAAGGGGGTGGATGCCGTTCACTAATGGGATAACTGCCCAGTGGATAATAGACATGGGGAGGGGGCATGAGGAGTCAGTGGGGGGGGCCTGGCATGGGGCCTCGTTGGACAGCGGTGGTGACTTGGAACCACGCAGACATTTGCTTGCCTGTCCAGCTCCTGCTCCTGCTGCTTCTGCTATGAGACATGATCTGGAGAACTGGCGCATGGGTGGACATGGGTTCGGCCAACCACCAGACGTTTTGGCTGCGACGTGAGGGGGGCATCGTTCCCCACGCCCGACCAAGATTGGGCAGTCACGACTCCGATGTCCTTGGATGGCGGGCTGGTGGTCCTCTCTGGTGGCGCCCTGGTCAATGGCTTTAGCGCTGCAAAAGAATCAATGTCAGCTCCTGTGCACGCTGCTCAAGTCGGAGTACGGTGCATACGCGTACATATGCAGTGTACTCCGTACAGGTCGCTGGCTTGTGCGCCTGTATGAACAGAGTTGCGCGAACGGAATTGTGTCTTGTCCGTGGACCCGGGAAGTTGCTGGCATTAGACGCAGGTGCACCATGTACATATGTACAGTAGGTAATGCATGCATGCATAGGATAAGATAGTACGGGAGTACGGTGGGTGACAGGACAGTTTGCGCAAATACACTTACGTATGCACAACATGCACAACGCAAACGTTGATCGATGCTGTCGTCGTCATGGTCAGATTGTTTAGGTGTCTCATGATTGACTGCCGCAAGAAATGTCGACCTCCAGCCAATGCATGGATTTGACTCGAGCCACGTAGCTTCAAACAGGGACAGCCGTCCTGATGATTCGAGCGACGCTGGCCTGTGTGGGCTACGTAAAATGCCCAGCGTCAGACCAGTGCTGCACGTTGAGCACGGTTCCAAACCACGCGTTTCTTTCTTCCTCTATACATTCCTGGATATCTCCCAAACAGGAGTCCTGGCAACGGAGGAGCAGATGCATATGTCTCCAACTCTTCGGTTTAAGGGAGCACAGGTGGCCAGGACAAATCGGATCGAGATCTCAATTTTCGAAGGGAAGCGCACAGATGTGCGTAGCGTCCCGGGAGTCAGCGTCGGTTTGGGCCGGGGCTGCGGGGCGATATTTTCGAGCCGGATAGGCGCAGGGAGTCCACAATTCCCGGCTCTTATCGTTATCGCCGCTATTTCTTTTTTTATTTCTTTTTTTACTGAATTAGGTTGAGCCAAAAAAAAAAAAGTTTGAAGCGTTGAATCTTCCCTAGAATTTCGCGTTCCGTCGCCTGCCACATGAATCCGCCTTGTCTCGTTGGGATCCGCCAAAAACTCTAGGAAATGGCGACTGCAGAGGACCAGCCCACGCAGGGAGTAGGCGACAGGACGGTGTCTGCCAAGCGCAAGACGCTGGACGAGATCCAAGTCGATCTCGCCCTCCCCGAGCCACCCTCCAAGCGAGCGCGCCGCGCCCTCAAAAAAGGCAAGCCGCTTCCGACTAAAAATGAAAGCGGTGACGAGAAGAAAGAGGACACGGCACGCGAGGATGAGGATGCAGACCTGGAGATAAAGGACAAGAGACCGCGGTCAGAGCACGGGATTTGGGTCGGCAATTTGCCCTTCACCGTCACAGCCACCGAGCTGAAGCAATGGCTCGTCGATAACTCGGGGGGCGTCATCACAAACGAGGCCATCACGAGAATAAAGCTGCCCACATACAAAGACACTACCGGAGACAAGGGTGCAAAGGCAAGCAACAAGGGCTTTGCCTACGTGGACCTGGTCGACATGGGCAGCAAGGTGGCGGCCATTGCCCTGTCGGAGACGGAGCTCTCCCACCGCAAGCTGCTCATCAAAGACGCAAAGTCTTTTGACGGCCGTCCGGCGAAGGAGAGGGGACCCAAGGCAGTCGAGATAGGCCCCGACGGCAAGCCCCAGCGACAGCAGCAGCAGCAGAACGAGGTCGACGCCAACGCCAGCAGAAAGCTCTTTGTCGGCAACATGAGCTTCCAGACGACGGAAGAAGACGTGCGTCGGAATTTCGAAAAGTGCGGCCAACTCGAATGGGTCAAGGTGGCCACTTTTGAGGACACGGGCAAGTGCAAGGGCTACGGATGGGTCATGTTCAAAGAGCCCGAGGCCGCGGCCTGGGCGGTCAAGGGCTTCGTCAAGATCAAGGAGGCGGTCGAGACCGAGGCCGACTTTCAGGACGACGACGCAGAAAACGACGTCAATACAAAGGAAGAGAAGCAGAAGCAATTCAAGACTAGAAAATGGTGGGTCAACCGGATGCTGGGCCGGCAGCTGAAGCTCGAGCTGGCCGAAGATGATCAGCTTCGCTACAAGAAGCGTTTTGGCAAGGATGCCGCCAAAAGGTCAGCCACTGAATCCGACAGCGCAAGTCGGCCTGAACAGAGGCGGCGCCATAAAGACACGTCCAGGGACGAAGGAACCGGCGACTTTGACAAGTCTCACGAACAAAGAAGCGACGATGTCAAAGCGGCCAAGCCTTTGCCGTCGGCTGCCGATATTCAAGTTGCGCGATTGACCGGCGGCGTGGTTCAGCACACAGGCACAAAGGTGTTGTTTGACTAGCGCTCTAATGTCATAACAAGGATGCAATCGTCACGGCGATTGTGACTTGTCGCTGCTTCGAGACAGAGAAAAGCGGGCAGATAAGCAGGGCAGAAAAGTCAATTGATTCAAGATTGGGGACCATGCGAGAGTGAAGTAAACGGATTGCAAGAGAAGCATGGTCATTGTCTCATTCCGTAGGTAAATGGGCTATGCAACATTGGCTGCAATGTCCGATTCGCCTCTGTTCCTCTCGTCTACCCCATGTCTTGGGGAGGAGGAGAGAATTCAGTGCCAAATCGGCGATCATCACTAGAGAGACATGAAAGAGACAGTTGTGAGGACGGAACAGGAAAACAAATTCTTCAAGAACGACAGAATATCAGCGGGACCAACGCAGTCTGGCTCTCTCTCACCCTCCTATCATCAAGCCTCACGTACCCGCTGCGCACCATGAGACGACACGCTGCTGCTGCTGCTGCGTCAGCAGCCCGGTCACGCTTTGCACAAAATTCCCTACTCAGTTTCGACAAGACGGCCTCCTTGGCATTTTGAAGAACCTTGGCCCGTGCGGCTGCGTCGTGGGCAAGCAGTCTGTGGGCTTCCTCCTGCTCCAGGTTGCGCTGAACAGACGTAATACCGTCGTCGCCGCCGCCGCCTGGAGAGCTGCGGCACGGGTCGTAAACGGCAGGCTGTAGAAGGACAGGCTGCGGATTGGAAGCGAGCATAGGCGCTGAGATGGCTTCTGGCGCGCACGGGGCTGAGCTAGTATCGCCAGTGTGCTTCTTGCGATGATGGTGGTGGTGACGGCGATGATGATGCTGATGATGCTGATGATGACGATGGTGGCTACCAGTCTTCTTCTTCTTCTTCCTCTTCTTTCGGCAAATCTTGGTGGTGAAGCCTTGGCTCACGTCTGGCGAGGTGAGCGGTACATCGGTGGCTGACAAGTCTTCTTGGACGCTTATGGGCGGCTCGTCGTTGTTTGCGCCCAGATCCGAATTCATGAGC
Source organism: Hypocrella siamensis (assembly GCA_000731825.1). NCBI lineage: Eukaryota > Fungi > Ascomycota > Sordariomycetes > Hypocreales > Clavicipitaceae > Hypocrella > Hypocrella siamensis. The sequence continues at coordinate 29,232 of JMQE01001203.1, forward strand.
TCGTGGCCCGCGGCCTCGACGGCGGCACTTGGTCTCGGCAGCTCCTCTACGCTGTCGTGTGAGACGAAGGAGCACTCGGGAGCGGCGGCGGGAGCGGCGGCGGGAGCGGCGGGAGCGGCTGAGAGGCTGCTCCTCGTCCAGGAGTCGTCACGGCTCAGACAGGCCAGAGCGTCTTCCCAACTGCCATGGTTCGTGAGGACTACGTTGTCAAAGTCGAACTCCTTGACGGTGGGCCGATGGGCCTCGATGAAGGCGGCCAGCTGCGGGGCACTCATGGCGGCGTTTCGGAGTTGCAGGTACCGCAGCTGGGGGAAGTAAATGGGCGGTCTGGCAGGAGGTGTCCGGGGCAGCGGAGACATGGGCGACGTGATCTCGTGGAAAAGCTTCCGCGAGAGTCCCTGGTCGGCCGCCGCCGCGGAGCCAAGCGTCACGACTGGACACGGGCCCCTGTTCCCGACCCACGAGAAGACGAAACTGTCGAGGCGCGGCGCGAAGAAGCGCAGGTAGTCGTCCATGATTTTGAGATGGTCGGCTCCCGGCGAGGAACCGTCAAAGGCCCACGCCTCGACCGAGACGTCGAGCCTCCTGACCTGGCCCCATCGCCTGCCCGCGGACGGCAGGGCGCCGAAGCCATGGGCGTGGCGGAGGTAGTGGAAGGCGGCGGGATGGACCGAGGAGAGGGAGAGGCTGGTCAGCCTGGCCAGCGGGGCGCTCTCGACGGCGATTCTCAGGCTGACGAGGGCGTAGTCGACGATGCCTCGCCGGTAGCGCTCGCGCGGGTCCTGTCCGGGACAGCAGACGGTAAGGTGGCGCACGTTGGCCAGCGCCCTGAAGGCGTTGATGAAGCTGGCCACGTTGGTGGCCGCGTGGAAGAGCGGTGGGTACTGCTGCGTCAAGACGTCGCCCAGCTCCGCGTTGGCGTACTTGGGCCGCGTGAGCACCGAGCCCATGCTCGTGTGCGGCGTGTACAGGAAGCTCATCTCCCGCCCCGTCACCGGATGCACCAGCGGCGGGAGAAAGGTGGCCTCGGAGTGAGGCATCCGGAAGACGAGGTGCTCAATGTGCTGCCCGATGCGGCCCAGAGCGGCCACGCGGCACGGCTTGGTGAAGCTGCTCGGCCCAAAGGTGACTTGGACGCGGGCGAAGAGGCGCCTCGTCACGACGCGGCAGCATGCCGAGCTGAGTCGTCGGACCGAACACTTGTCCGATGCCGACAGGTGGCGAAACAGACGTCGTTGGACTCGATCGGTTGCCAGCACGGCGACAAAGAGGTGCTCGCTCGACAACGTCGTCGCAGTCGTTGTCGTCTCATGCCGTGATGTAGCCACGGGTGCATAACGGCATGTCGTCACGCCTGCTCGGGCCGGCATGCCATGCAACGGATCAGTCATGGGCGAGATACGTTTTCTTCGAGTCGCTATGAAAAGTAAACACGGGTTAATTCAAGATCAAGACTGTTTGGCCATATGAGAAGCGCAGCTGCTATCATAGCACTTGAGGGGGGGGG
>JMQE01001204.1:0-30597 GCA_000731825.1 Hypocrella siamensis
CCCCCCCTCCCTCCTCTTCTACCCTCATCCCCCTCCTCACCCCTCCAAGGAAAAAAAGCCCGTCAGAAAGATCGGCATGGCTTACCCCCCTGACCTGCGGCCAGACCTCTCGATCCTTTCAGACACTCAGTCGTGGGCTGAGCTACATGGCATACTGTTCCCGGCATTGGTGATGACGCTATAAACTTTATGCATCGGGGCATCTGTACTCCCACACACAAAACAGACACAATTTGGTCATTGGTCCGAACCTTGCCTTGCTCCCATCCATCACCAATCCTCGTCGATACACGCGGCACACACAACCTTTTCACATCCTCTAACGTACCCCTTGAAAAAGGGATCCAAAATCTTACCATGCGTCACAATTTGCCGACCTATCATCTTGGTTGCCACTATCACACATACAGACCTACCTACCTACATACTAGGTATCTACATATGTATGTACATAACTAAAACCTACCTAGTACCTACTATGTACGTATGCAACCCCCCTTCCATATTCACTACGCACAGCTACCATGCGGCACAAGCGATCCGACGGCCGTGCGATGGTGGTGGGAATGCCAGGACAAAAAGAATGCGTTGTTCCAGCAAAGCCATCCTTTATGTCTCTTGGTGCCACGGACGAAAGCTCCCTCGAAGCCTGACACCAGGAAAAAAAAAAGAAAAAAGAAAGGACGATGCTCCCCTGAAACATGGGCACGTACAGTAGCCGACGCCTGTTGTCGATCAATTGGCCAAGCACGCATGAAGATGATCCCCAAAAGTGGACTTTCCAAAAAAGCATGAAGTGATATTTCATCTGTCAAATTTGATATCTGACGAAATACTTTCTGACATGCTTCTTCCTACATAATATGGTTCATGCGGCCTGGCATGCATCCGCCACGATTTTCTGCCTTTCCCCTCTGATATTCAGGTCTCCGGGATTTCAAGCCATCGGAGCAATATGGAATTCGAATTCGCACCAAACGCCTCACGTGAGCGCGAGGGACTGGATTTCTGTTGGATCCGCTGCAGGCCCTGAACATCTTTTTTTTTCCATGGTGAATAAAACGCACTAAGCAGCACGACGCCATGTCTGCGCATCATGAACAAGTCGTAGCAACATTCGCAAATGCCAACCCAGAGCATGCCACGTTCCTCAATTAGCCAGGAACATTATAATATTTTTGAAAGAAATTTTTAATTTTTAATTTTTAATTTTTTTTTAAAATATTAAAAATATATTTTAACATTCACAGAACTTTACTCTTGATTACGTGCTGCTACTCGGTCTCTTCGCTAATCAAGTCACGGGTAATTTGGTCCATTTTAAATTGCGATCCTACGTCAACGAGCCGCGAAGCGAAAGCATTTCTCCTGCTGATTGCCCCTTCGTTTTCATTATCTCACTTCAGCTCGTCGGAAGGTCCGAGAACACTCCTCCTGGGTAACACACCGCATCAAACCACCCCTTGTAGTCAATCAGGTTCCTTTGTTTTCGGCGAGGCAGATTCTTGACGCTTCAACAACGTGGGACCGGCATGACGCCGTCCACATCTTAATTTGTGCACTGCATCTTTTTTTTTCCCCTTCATTCACGCTTTCCCAACATGGGGCTCGTTCTTTGAGTCACGAATGAAGCAGCAGATTCAACACGAAGGGTTTCATATCTAAGGTTGTTCACTGCAATCTGCGAATACACATCACGAAGCCTCAAGAATGACGATGAAATTGCTGCAATGCTCCGCCCAAACCGTGTACAATGCCCATAGAGTTTACAGTGCCCGTAGAGATCACGTTATCCTCACTGTTTTGTCACCCATGTTATCCGTCTTGGAAGGCGAATCCCGTCCCAGCAAATGGATGTTTCCAGATAGCGTAACGTCAAGCTACGGTACGCCAAAAAAAAAACCAGGAAAATAGAACAATACGTCTAATCCAGGTCAAGGTGTACACTGGCGCCCGCAATATCAGGCGCTGTTTCTTATGTCTTTGTCGCGTCGTCGCAGCATCGAAACATGATTTAGACACGAGCGCGGCCGGTGAATAGGGACCGTTGGTCGCGGTGTCTCCACCAGTATACGGCTGCGCTCACCGACGAGAACAGCCAGAGGATAGCGGCGACCAAATCGACCCACAGAGCGTCCTTCATGCGCTGAATATCGCCATCACCTGCCGGATCTTCGTGGATGTACAACTATGTGAAAGCGTCGAATCAGCACATCGAGGCCTTTTCGATCATGCATGGGCATGAGAAAGGGGCCTTGTTTCGTCTCCCCGTGTTGCAAACGTGTATGCGACTTACCGAGCCAAAAACTCCGAAAAGAACAATCCAGAGAACAAACAGAAGAAAGCTCCAGACAGCACCAACGATGCCAGAATGACGCATCAGGGCCGGAATGAAGTAGACGACACAGGTCACGGCAGATAGGGCACCGACAACGACGGCGTAAATCTACGGCATTCGTGTCAGCAATTTGCTTCAAAATTCATGCTGGAGTCAAGTGCAGTCGGTGGTGTAGTGTATTTACCCATTTCGAATCAGCATACTTATCCTGCTTGCGAGCATGGTTTAGATCTTGGCCGTAAAGCCCGCAGACTGCTAGTGCCAACGCGAAGCACAACAAGTGCAGCCCCGTAAAGGCAAAGTAGCTGCTAGACGTGCTAAAGAGACCCATGGTAGGCGTGAGGTCCAACCCGACGGGTACTCCACAGGCACAAGGTACGCGGGCTGTAGTTTGTTCGCGCTAGGAATACGCGCGAGCGAAAGGACAACGAGGAGAAAGAGGTTCGAGAGGATCGAGAGTGTGCAAAATGTTGAAGGTTTGAGGCGAGAAAAAAAGGTCGTGTCGATTAGAATCAGGAACACCAACGAGAGGGCGCGACGCGAGAGAAGGGAGGGCAGATGATTCAAAAACTCTGCCTTTGAGAGATTTCCTTGGTCAAATTCCAATCAGAGTCGTATCATGACCAGGACCAGTCTCCCTGCCAATGACGTAATAGTTCGATCCGATCCGGCATTGGTAGTACCGGGAAGCGCAACGGCCGATAGCGCGGCCGATAGTGAATCTCTGTGCCTTCCGTGTGGGCTTTTCATGCGTCTGATCCTACCTACTCCACTGCTCATTGGCCCGCCCTCAGCGAAGAAAGAGGTTCACGGGGACACAAACAAAATAAAGGAAGGAGTCATCAGCTTTTGCGGTCGCAAATGCATTACGGCCCGACTCGCTCAAGATGGGTGTTTCAAGTTGTTTGGTAGTCGCAGCGTGAAAAAGCTGTTTTCCTTCTTTTCTGCTCTTTTTCGCTTGTCTCTTTTGGTCCTTCTCCCCTCTCCCCCTCTTTCTTTCCTCTCCCGACAAGGACAAGAAAGCCCCGTCGTCCATCTTTTTCATGTCGTTGTGAGCCCGGCCAGAAAAACGGGCCAACCAAAAGCAGGCGGTGCGCATGCGGCCCTTGGCCTCGGCCAGGTACCATCCGTGGCGCAACAGCCAACAATGGGAATGGAACCAAAAGCCCGCGCGGGTCGTGCCCCTACCTCAATGTTCGGTGAGTGAACTTCCAGACGCAGCAAAAGCCCAAGCTTGGGAAGCGTCTACTTCGGCTTATGGGAAGGAGCGACTGGCGCGCAGCCGGATCAGCAATCAGCCACATTCAACGCTTGCGCCCCTCTGCCCCGGTAGTGCTGTCATGGCAGATGACCGATGACTGATGACTGAAGCGCCATAGGAAATGTGCACCGCTTCCTGCCTCCGAGAGCCACCGAGAGCCCCAACACCGAACGAATGAATGGACATTACACAGCCCAGGCAAACACATTCTCGTCCGAGTCATTTTCGAGCTCGCTGCCGTGCAAAAGAACCATGGCAAGGGTGCCTTCCGCGTTCACCAGCGCCTCGCGCACGGCTAAGTGTACCGATTCTGAGGCTCCCTGCTCACCTCGATTCCACACCTCCCCGCCATTGGGTGCACGCGAGAGAATCCGAGACCCAACGGCCGGTGCCTGCTCGCGGCCCCATCCGGCACAAGATGCCTTGCGAGGCGCGCAGCCAATGCGTTTCCTTTGACAGCAAAGACAAAAAAAAAGGAATTGAGTCACGCCTCTGACCAATGACGAGGCTGATGCTTGTACGGTGACATGGGCTGTCTTCACTCTCTCTCGACACCAGGGGTCCTTTGCAGCCTGGCGGCCTGGCGAGCTTGACAGCCTTGATGAAGCCCTTCTTTAAAGTCGAGTGTCCACGGGACAGCACACTGCCACCGAAACATGACGTGAATTGGCAGATTGGCTAAAGGAGGGCGAGTGACTAGTCCTTTCCCTCGTTTTATTTGTGCGTGTGTGTGTGTACAGCCTCACATTCCTGGTCTCCTTGACTTGATATAAAAATACCGCCTTTCTCGCCCAAGTCAAACCCGAACTTCTCAAACATTTTCCAACACAAAACTACTTCTGCGGCGCAGCCCATCTGAGCAGTGACTTGTGTCAATTTCCATCTGAAACTTTGCTTGCTGTTTGGCAGTGCCGAACTTGCAGATATCTTGCGCCATGTGCTCACCATGCGAGAGCAAGCCTACTGGGCTGGTCAACAAGGGCCTGCCGTCTTTCTGGCGATGCGTACGTACAAAACCCCCTCCCCCGTTCTCCTAGGTGTTGGTTTGATAAGCAACTGATGAGGGAAAACAGTGTCGATGCGGTTACGGCTGGGTCTCTGTCATGCTGAACACTCATTGTCCAAACTGCCAATTCATTCGCTGCAGGGGCTGCATTTACTCCGATCGTCCATAGTCTCCAAAAGACTTCCGACAAATATATCCGGTCACAACCTCTGTGATCAAAGCACTCGATAAAGAATGAGATCTGCGAGGGCTTCCCTCCCATGATGTTTGGCTTTTGAGATGATGTACGATTTGGGGTCGAATGAATGAATAGCACGAATGACGGGTTATAAATGCATCTACGGGAAAGAGAAGGAAAGGACATTGGATAGACCATATACTCTTTGGACAACAGCAATGTTTAGCAAGCAAGCAACTTGAGCAAACTGGATTCAGTTTGAGATGACAAAGTCTGCCCTCTGAATCTATTTCCTTTCATTGTGATGACCTCGTTCTTTTGTCTTTGGTTCCTCATAGCTCTACCTTTCTTTTTCGTCGTCTCTTGTTCACCAGCGGAGACGAGACGGAAGCCTACCAAACAAGCGATCTGAAGTCAGTCAGTTCCGCACGTCGGCCAATGCGTCATCCGGCCAGGCCAGAGGCAGTCCTGGCCTCAGGCACGGCGAGCCAAGGCGAGCCAAGGCGAGCCAAGGCGACGACGTTGGAAGGACTCGTAGGGCTTGTTCTGGGGTGTGGAAAGGAGATAACTTTTCCGCCTTAGCGCCTTGAATGTATTTTCCCCCCTTGCGAAGCGTGCCTTGATGCCCCCACCTAATGTAGGTCCGGTCAGGGTAATTGTGCTGAGTGATTAGGCAACCGCTCAACAATGTCCTGCACGCCACGAGCCAGAAAATCAGATACCAAAAAAACTTTCGACTAACAAGGGAAATTGGCCCGTGCGGCCAAGTTCGCCGCATGACCTTGTACCTCCCATGTGAAGAAGATGAGCCCTGGTTCATCCCATTCAGGCACCCGGCAACGGTCCCCAGGGATCTCATCTCAGCCCTATGTACAGTGTGCATGTGTGTTTGGTCAGGTAGGTGCGACGGCGGATTCTTTTACCCTGCAAAGGGACGGGGGCAGACTCTGGTGGCGTCCCCCCCCCCCCCCCCCCCCCCCACGGTTTCCTGTAAATATATTGTAGACCGGGCTTGTGAGACCTTTTGTCGATGCCTCGGGACTTTTTCTGGAGGAGAGCCGTTGTATGTGCATGTGCCTAGGTGGTCTTGGCTTTTCTTCTTCTTCTCTTCCTGTGGCGCTATGCTTGTTGTCCAGTAGGTCACTTGTTCACTGGGGATATTTAGAAGCTGATGACTGTTCTGATTTTATTCTTGATTTATTTTTTCGTTGATCTTGTAAAAAAAAAGAAAAAAATAATAACAAGAAAAGGACAGAACAAAAGATACTTCGGCAACGCCGCAGGAACAGATAAGGTCGCGTCAATGGTGGTGTAAGGCATCTGAAGGATCATTGATGCATGCACTTGGATGCGTCAGGGGTGTTCCTTCCAGGTCCCTGGTCACAGGCACGTGGACGCGCAGGCAACGAGATGACAATTGACGATGCTTCTTTGGCGACGATTTGCTATTCCTGGATGACGAAACGGACAAGGGGTTTTTTTTTTCTCAATAAAACAAGGTTTTTTTTTTAAAAGTGTATATCGTCATGAGCGGCTTGATAATTGAGCCGGGTGGCGAATCACCATTTTTGCACAAATGCCGTTTTTTTTTGGAGATTTCGACGCACCGGTCGGGCGCGTTGGTGGTTGGAGTGCAGAGCGGACTGTCATCCCTGTACTTTTTCGGTCTTTCCTCTTTTAATATCCAGCTGAAGGCGGCTTTATTGAGTCGACAAGAGTTGAATTGACGATTGGTAGCCTCTACATTAACGGGGTGTACTCTGGGTAGTGGTGGCTGCGGTGGCTGCGAATCCAGTCAAAGTGGTAAATTGGTGCCAGTTGCCTGAAAGCCCTTTGCTCCTATAAAAATTGGCAATTCGGGAGAGAAGACATTTTCCTCCAAATGTGGAATTGCACGTCGTCTGAGACGATGATGCGTCTTTGCTTGGCATCACGGATCAACGACGACGCGGACAAGAGAGTCACCTCGGCTCTGATGACTGTGTTAAAGACTTCACGTCACTCGCATCTCTTTGTTCCAAAAATGAGAAAGCAGACGGATGAGTTTGAAGATTTCGCTGCCGCGGACGTGTTGACTGCGACAGAGTAGTGCCGGTGAACTGGGTCGCTGGGCAACTTTGGATCGGGCGAGGGAAGGAATATGTGTTTTTTTCTTTGCCTTTGGAGCTGCGAGTGAAGTTGACACGCTTTGTCAATGATGATGTTTGTGTAAAGTAAGCAAATTACCATGTTTACGTGTTCTGCCCAAGTCAGTGTTACAGAAGTTTGTGCCAGCCGCCCGACTCGAGACACGAGGCTTTGTGGGAGGAACTCCAGTCATTTGATCCTTGGACAGCCAAGGCCCGCCGCGAATTGGTCTTTCCAGGCCAATTCGTGACCAAAGATTCGGCGTCGCTTCCTGAGCGATATCGCAATAGATCACCAGCGGCTCATATTAACTCTCTCTCTCTCTCTCTCTCTCTCTCTCTCTCTCTCTCTCGGTGTGCGCGTGTGTGTTTCCGAGGGCGAGTAGGAAATTGTTGAGAAAACCTCAATATTCCAATAGTAACGGAAGAAATGTGTAAAAAGTCCATGATGAAAGTTTTCTGCCGTCATGCTTGGCCCCTGACTTGCTGCGCAAAAGAGCTCAGGTGGTAGGACATCGTGGCCGAACTTGAAAGGCAGGGACCTATAGAAGAGACGATACTTTTACTGTCGCTTCGCATGAGCTAATTCGCTTATATTTGATCTACGGGTTTTGTTCAGACACGAAAAGAAACGCGGTGGCTGTGTCGTGTCAACCAAGCAGCGTAGAACACAACATGGGACAGCGGAAGGGGGGGGGGGGGGGGGGGGGGGGTCTCAGACAACATGAGAAGAATCTCCAAATAGCAGCGGAACGGATACTCTGTCTGAGTAAGAAGTAGGAGCAGTGAGAACGCTCCATTATCTCGTATACTCGTCAGGCCACTGCGTGACGCCGAGATGTCGGACAACGCCGGGGCGCATATCACGGTGGAAACGATCGCCACGCAGGTGGATACCTTGATGCCCAGCTTCAAGGAGGAAATGACTCCAGCGTAGTGCGAAGCATGCTCAATAAATGACTCAACGACTATGGATAGACGTGAAGAAAGTCCTGCCAGACTGACCTTGATCTCGTAATCTGCAGAGCTAGAATGGGCCTGGAAGGAGAGAGCTGGTATCGGGCCAAACACACACACACACACACAAACACACACCCAAGGCTTAGTCGCCATTTTCTCGTTCTCATCATGACACATGACATGTTTAGTCTCAGGCAGCTACCTCGACATCAGTCTTCCAGCCTCCATGTCCTACACTTTGTCAGACCCGCTGTGCCTTCTTCACCATGAAGCACTCCGTCTTGCTCCCGGTGGCGACTTCGCTGTGCAGCGCCCTGCCTAAAGTCGATGTCGTCGCCAACGGTCCATCCTACGCTAGCGAAACGTGGCTGGAATTGACCATTGTCGTCGATGGATTGGACAAAATCAACTATGATCCAAAAACCACCCGTAGGCTTCGCAAATTCGTCAGTCATATGCAGAAGACCGAATTGAAAGTCAAAATTTTGCTCACAAGCGGAATGGGATATTTGACCCCAGACGGGTTCAAAGGGCTTCGGCGCATTACGTTTGATCAGGAAAGAATAGGTTTAGTTGTTTTCCACTCTATTCTTGTTAAATCCTAGCTAACCATGGAACTGAAAGAGTGTCTCCAAAGTTTTTCTTTCGACAATGCTCAATTCGGCAAGATTTTGGAAGAGCATAAAGGATCATTTCAGTGGCTCTGTCAACTCCCAGTGTATACGAACTGGGCACAGTCAGGTGCATCCGCCCTTTTGCTTCTCACCGGAAAGCCAAGAAGGAAGAGCACGCTGAGAAATTATTTCTACCGCCATCTCCAGGAACGGGATACAAACACAAAGTCAGCATTTATGCAGAATTCTTCTACAGTTCAGGGGAAGGCCAACTTCAAGCCAGCCATTTATGATATGACAAAGGTTTTTAGCGGCCAGACCATACTGCCAATACCTTAAGGCGGCCAAAAAATAAAGCTAGGTATTTATAGGATATTATAGGTTTTAAGGAGAGGTAGGTATATATAATATCCTGATAGATATTTTTGGCCATTGAAAGGTAAATGTATGGTCTGGCGGCTAAAAACATTTGTCATGACACTGTAAACATCCTTTGGTCGCCTCTTTACGGCCTCCTAGAGCAGGACGAGTCGTCTTTTTTATTCCGGCTTTCGGTTTCAGTATCGGAAGGTATTGCACGAATGCGGTAGGTCCAAATCTCTAATTGGCCTCATGAGTCCCTAAAAGAAGTTTATTCGAAACCACACTCATTCGCGACCCATCTACTTAATAATTGATGCAGTGGACGAGGCCGACGCCAAGAATATTTGACCAACTTTGCTCCTTAGCAAGATGTTGTCATGTCGAGGTATTCATTGCTAGGCGGAAGGAAGCGGTACACACTCGCAACATATTCGGTGATGTTATTAAGCCAGAAGACCGTACAGGACCCGATATTCGCAACTACGCTCCGTCTTTTACCAAGAAGTTGCCTCTGACCGATCCGGCGAAAAAGCAGTTGTTGATTATATTCTCCACAACGCCAGAGGAGTCTTCATCTGGGTGAAGATGATCAAAGAGCAGTTGACGTAATACGCTCAGCAAGAGCAACCTTTCGGGGACCAATCCAAGGGGCAGATCTGCGCAAAAGCTCAGAGATTCAAGCTGCGTCGCGCCTCAGAGGCCACAGCTTGCTGATACGACGAGGAGACTGGTCTCGTCATCGTTGCATAGTTCAGGATTGCCAGCTGCCTCATCGCATCACGGGCTATGCGTGGGTAGGGTACCTGATCCTTGCTGCTACTGCATACCGCGAGGCCTCATTTCCATTCAAGAGACATGGACGCCAGCGAGCTATCGGCAGTGGCGTCTGGGCCATTGCGCATTTCGTATGCTGGCATAAGTGAATATGGGTAGCTGGGAGGAAATGTGTCAATGAGACCCAGAGATGACGATCCATCGCGGAGGATAGCCACATCTATGGCCCGGGAAAGCCCTCACCAACTCTGCCTCTGGGTGTTTTTGGCAAGGCCAGGCCCGATGCTGACATGGGAGCGAACATTGCAGCAGAACGAATCATCAGGCAAAGGATACGAGTATCCCCCCCTTCTCTTTGGGCAGATCAGGTTCGCGCCTGGGCTGCTGCGGACCTATTTCTGTATCAACTCGGGGGTTTCGCTTAATTCGCCAAGTGTATGCCCGCACGCCATGGCAGACGTCACCTAGTCAGCAGGATGCAAGGTGCCAAGTGATGCAACTTTTCATCGTGGGTGTGTGTTTCGTGCATTTCGTACTTGGCGAGCTCGGAACAGGAAACCAGAGCTGACGAGGCGAGTCATGAGCCTCTCGGACATTTTGCGCTCAGCGACGCACCCCAGTCCCAGCCTCGGGTCGGTCCCGTCGCCAAGAGCCGTAATTTTGGGCTTGGAGGCCCTCATACCAGGACTCGAGAAACCGAAAAGGCTGGCGACGCGAGATTTGATACCCTCACATATTATCGGCTGCGTCTATATAGGTATATGAATGCTGTGTGGATATGCAGAAGCAATAGGGGTTTCCCCGTCCTATATAAGCCAAGCGTCCGACTCGACATGTGGTCCGCAAACACACGATCTGGTACTGAACGACATTGAGTTTTCTTTGCCTCCTCCATACAGAGCGCCCCGAAACAAAAGTGTCTGTCCTCTCGGCCGCCCGCCATGAGACCCGCCCTCATCATGGCCGTCACGGCCATAGTCGGGCGCGTCGTGGCCCTGGATTCAGATCCGAAACTGGATCAAGATGGGCTCGAACCTGTCACTCGGCCAGGAGAAGCCAAGACGCAGCCCTGGCCTGCTCCGCACCGACCGGGCAAGAAGTGGCGGACGAAAAGCAGCGCCACCATGGCCGGAGCCAAACGGGAGGACAGTGACTGCTCGGATCTCATCCACCACTGTTTCCGGACGGCGCGCGTCTTGGGGAACCAGACGGCCGACGACGTCCTGCTGTGTCTCGAGTCGTCGAAGCGCGAGGCCGAAATAGTCATGAACATCCTGACCCGGGGAAAAGACGCGTGCCGCAATACCGTCGATGAGAGGCGCTGCCAAGACAGACTGTACGACTGTTGGCGCGAGGGTCGCGTCGAGGGTCGTTACTCGGTCGACCAAGTAGTCAGGTGCGCCGCTCAGCCCGGAGAAGAGGAGGCTCCCGTCGACGTGATATCCGGTCTTCTGGCAATGGGTTACGAGGCTTGTCGGCGGTCCGAGGACGCCCTGCACTGCAGCGACATGCTCCGCCAGTGCTGGCAAGACGTGCGCAAAAGCCAGACGGTGTACGTCAAGGACGACGTGCTCCGATGTCTCGAGGCCAACAAGTCACGTCCACTTCCCGCGGTCGGTATGAGGGACGGCCTGGCTGCCAGTCTTCAGGGTCCCGGCAGAGGCCATCTGGGCCAGTGCTGGATGCAGGCGCTGGACCGCGGCCAGTTCAACACGGCGCGCTTCGGGCAGTGCCTGGACGCGAGCAGGAACAGGGCCGTCCAGGGAGGGGCGTTGCCGGCTCGGTCCAAGAAGAGTGACCCGTCTGTCACGGGCAAGGAGGAGCACGGCTTTCGCCAAGGGGGGTCGAAGGCATGGGGAGACAAGTACTGAAGCAAGGAGGGGAGCTGAGGAGGGTGGCGAAAATGCCCATGGAGCTGGAGGAATACTCCAAAGACGCTGGATCAATTCGTCTAAGCAGCCACAGCCGTCATGTTGAGCACATCAGCTTGTGAGTGGACAGAGCGTACGAAGTACGTAGTACGGAGCGAGTGTGGCTTTGTGTATGTTTGTGTACATGTACTACATGTGTACATACATACATACATACATACATACATACATATGTATGTATGTACAAATGTATGTGTTTCTGTGAGAAGAACGAGGGAACAAAAAAAGGAGCAGATAACCTTGGACCACACAAGTCGGCACCCCCTTTCTGATTGGACCTGGTCCCAGTTACATTGTCTTGGGTCAACCCCCCTCCCCGGTCCGACAGGCCGACGAGAGCCCCCCCCTTGGCAAACGAGATAAGCCGCCCCGATGGCCTGGCTCACTAAAGAGTCGAAAGAGCGAAAGTGAAAGGAAAAAAAGGAAAAAAAGGGAAAAAGGGAAAAAAAGAAAAAAAGAAAAGGCCACTGTCCGGCGACCACCGGGCCGTTCCGGACTTGTGGGAAGATCCTTGCCCCTTTCGCAGATTGGGGAAGGTAACCGCGGTTGAGCCAGGCCTGCCTTTGCCTCTCCCCTCCCTTTATCAGCCCGTCCAGAAGATTACAAGACATTGAACCTTGCCATATCGCCTACGCACTTGCCGCCTCGACTTGTCAGATACACGTGGCAGCACAGAGACCAGCGTCCTGCCGCAGGTGACAGTCTTGTACTCCCGACTCGAGGTCGAGGCTTTTTCTTTTCTTCTCCTTTCCAACATGGCGAGAAAGGTTTGACCGGACAGAAATTGACATCCGACGACCCTGTGGTGCTGGTCGATGAAGGCCGAGACCTGCAGCGCTGTGGATGCTGGTTTTTCTTTTTTGTTTCTACCGAGTAAAGCCAGGTCTTTTCCGGGGCTTTGGGGGGTTTTTTAATTCTCAATTTAATTCTCAATTAATCTTCTTTAAAAGGATGGACTGCCTCAGAAAATCTCTAATGGGCTGGGCCCTCCAATCGCCCGATTTCTGCACAGTATTGCTTTCGGAGCCAGAATGTCTTTCGCGTCTTGCAAATAACCCTCATCTGCTCTCTCCCTCTCCTTGTCTCTCTCCGCGAATGCGAGCTTCATCCACACATTTTCATCATGTTCTCTGACAAGGAAAACGTTGCCTTTCAGGCAGACAGCTCCGACAAGAGCTTTGACCAGGTAGGCGCAGTCGAGGGCGTCGCAGTCTACGGATCCTCGGTCGTCTACACGAGCCAGCTCCAGCGGCGCCTGGGCAACCGACAGATCCAGCTCATTGCCATCAGCGGCACCATCGGCACCGCCGTCTTCGTCTCCATCGGCACCGGGCTGGCCAGGGGAGGTCCCGCCGGCCTCCTGCTCGCCTACGCCATCTACTCGGTCATCGTTGGCCTCATGAACAACTCGATTGCGGAAATGACCATCTTCATGCCCGTTTCTGGCTCCTTCATCCGGATGGCGGGCCACTGGGTCGACGAGGCCCTTGGTTTCATGGCGGGCTGGAACTTCTTCTTGTTCCAAGCCCTGACGGTGCCGTTTGAGATTTCCGCCTTGAATCTTGTTCTCAAGTTTTGGCGTCATGATATTCCCGTCGAGGCTATCGTGGCGGCGTGCATCGTGGCCTATGGGTACCCTTGACCCCTTTCCATCCCTCCCTCCCTCCCTTCCCCCTCTCTTTCTCTGTCTGCTCGCTTTTCTTGGGATTGAGCGCGTCTGCTGACAAGGTTGGGGCTTTTCTTGTCATCACCACCAGTGTCATCAATGCCGGCGCCGTCAAGTGGTATGGTGAGGCCGAGTTTTGGCTTTCCACGGGCAAGATCATCCTGTTCTTCATCCTCTTCGCCTTCACCTTCGTTTCCATGGTGGGCGGCAACCCCAAGCACGACGCGTATGGGTTTCGAAACTGGAAGCAGCCTGGTCCCTTTGCCGAATACATCACGACCGGCCCCCTCGGACAGTTCCAGGGCTTTCTGGGGTCGCTTTGGTCGGCCGCTTTTGCCGTCTGCGGGCCCGAATACGTGTCCATGCTGGCAGGCGAGGCGAAGCTGCCTCGCCAGACGCTCAGGAAAGCCTTTCGGACCACGTACATGCGCCTGGGTGTCGTCTTTGTACTTTCGGCGCTGTGCGTCGGCATCGTAGTCGCCTATGACGACCCGACTCTCGTGGCCGTCGTCAACGGCACCGGCTCGCCAGACGTGAATCGCTCCGCGTCTCCCTACATCATCGCCATGGCCAATCTGGGCATCGGCGTCTTGCCTCACATCACAAACGCCTTCCTCGTGTCGTCCATCTTCTCGGCTGGCAACGCTCTGACTTACTACGCCACCCGTAGCCTCTACGGCCTGGCCCTCGAGGGGCAGGCCCCCAGGATCCTGCTCAGGTGCACCTCGTTTGGCCTCCCTGCCTACTGCCTTGCCGTCGTCATGGCCTTCCCCTTCCTGTCCTTCCTGGCCGTGTCCAAGAACTCCAGCGTCGTCCTGACCTGGCTCACAAACATCGTCACCGGCGGCGCCATTATCAACCAGGTCGTCATCTGCGTCACCTACATCTTCTTCTACAGGGCGTGCAGGGCCCAGGGCCTTGGCCGCGACGCACTGCCCTACCGCGGCTTGTTCCAGCCCTACGGTGCTTATATCTCCACCGCATTCCTCGTCTGCGTCGCCTTCGTCTTCGGATACACCGTTTTCCTGCCCGGCAGATTCACCGTCCAAGACTTCTTCACCTGCTACACCATGCTGCTGGTCGCGCCCGTCACGTTCTTGGGTTGGAAGATTGTCCACAAGACCAAATTTGTCAAGCCCTCCGAGGCCGATCTCGTCTGGGAGAGGCCCCAGATTGATGCTTACGAAGCCGCCTGCACAGAGGAGCTCCTCGGCTTTCGGACCGAAGTCATGCAATTATTGGGGCTCAAGAGGGCCAAGCCGAGGGCCGAGGATTGAATCACCCTTCTGTTCTAGCGCTTTTTTGCCTAGCCTTGCTTCATTCTCCATTTACCACTTTATTCCACGCGCCAAAAAAAAAAAAGAAGACAGGAAAGAAAGGAAAGAAAGAAAGGCCCCTGACTTAGACTGTAGTGAACTCGTACTTGCTTGGAGCTTGCTTGGGCAATGCCGACTTACTCCCGGACCTCGTCAAACGCTTCAAACCCTGCATATGACTTGCAGCGCGATGGGCATTGATCATTTTTGGCCCCACCCCTCTCGTGCTTCAATGTCGATGAATCTTCACACTTTCATCCGGCTGCTCGCTCCAGTCTCTTGACTTCCTTTGGTTTCCAAAGAGTCAATGTATAAACCGAGACTTGGCGTTTGAAAGCTCACACACGTCTACTTCTCATAGTCATCTCAGGCTTTCGAATGCGACACTGGCTGCCGAGTATATCCCATGTCTTATTCGATGCGAGTGGACGAGCTGACCGCGATCAAGGGCGCGCCAACATTGTCGATTCAGACGTCATGGCGGCTCACAGAGGCATGAACAGCATACTAGTGAGCCCAGGTATGTAATGATTGCCTACGCTGCTGTGCTCGGACAGGTCTGCAGCCGGGCGGACAAGCACATCATAAGCCTTTCTCCTGATTCTTGTAACGCGACGAATGAGAAGACCTGGTCGAGCATTGTATGATGAGGCTCGGGAGCCTCTGAGGTTGGTCCAAAGGTCAAGTCGACGTCTCCCTCACCAAGAGTCGGGGTACGTTCCCAAGACCGCGCCGTCCATCTCCCAAGCTCTGTTTTACAACTCCACGACGCCTTGCGCGCGCGATATGCTCACCGGGAGAGCTTTCCGTTTCTTGCTCAACATTCCCCAGTATTACCCAATCGTCTCAGCTGTCACCACGAAACAGGTCATGACGGCTCTATCGTCTTGCTGCGCATGTCTTGATGGACAAGCTGCAAACGGGGGGCGTGGCAACAGTAGAGAGGGTAGTGCCGTTGCAACGGCTTGGCAAATGCCCCCGCGGTCGGCTCCCCTTCCGAAAGTCACAAAGTGCAGGGATTACTCCTCGTAGAACTGGAATAGTAGCTCACACGCCGTCACAGAAACACAGAACCAGGTTGCATTGCTTTACATGTCACTCAGTGCCTTGGCGGCGGGGCATCGGGCTGTCTCTGTCGGGGCATCAGGTGTCTACTGTCTCGCAACTAAGAAGCAGTACCATTCATTGACATCGCTTTACGTGTCTAGTATCATGACGTGCTCGATCAACAGACCCCTCCTCCAAGAAGAGAGAAGAAACTTCTGGCAAGATTCGTGGTAAAACATCTCTTGAGCGCTCCTAGGTCCATTTTATTTCGACAACGGCCCGGCCACAATCAACGCGTCTATTGGCCATTCATTGGATGCAATTGTTCGTTCATCGTTCATGTCATTATCGGCGCTCTTTCTTTTCGCCAAGTCCATCCATCAACGCGGCTCCCAACGCAGCTGTTGCCACCTTTGCTCCCTTTGGTCCCAGCCACGAGCTGTGATCATTGCGGTTCTGCATCGCAGCTTGGGCCCCGGCACTGAATGCTGTACGGGCGCCGGCTTGTACCACCGGATTCTGCCACCACTGTGGCTTCTTCTTCTCATTCACCGCTGGCGGTGCGGGGGCAGATTTGCGCCTAGAAGAATATGACGGAATCCGGGCGTCAACATCGCGAACACGGCCACGAGGTGGACTTGTTGGCCTCCTGTGTGAACGGTCATGAGATCCGGCGCGGCGGCGCGGCTTCTCGTCCTCGCTTGGATAAGCAGGTGCAGCATAGCCGCGAAGCCGTGGCCTCGGCTCTGGCGATGACGGTCTAGATCGGTGGAATCGGCGGGAAGGGCCGTCTCGACCGCGATACTTATCATAGTCAGAGAGGGGCGCCGGCGAGATCCGCGCCTGCCTAGAATGATATTCTGCGTCATCGTGGTGGGAGCGCCGGGCTTGGTCTCTGATGGCTGGCAGGGCGTCTCTCTCGTGCTGGACGAATGGATCGTCGCGATGGCGGCGCGAACGATGTGGTTCGCTTCGACCATTTCGGCGAGATTCGTGAGCTAGTGGCTCGGAACCATAGTAAGGCGGTGGGCTTCTTGCTCGGCGTCCACCAGCTGGCTGGGTCACAGCCACAGGCTCAGGCTCGACCGGCTCCAGGTGGGAGCGATGCCTGCGTCTCGGAATGTAAGGATCTTCGCGTAAAACCACGTCGGGGCTATGACGACGACGTGGCTTCTCAGACTTGTATCGCCGGGGCGGAGGGCGATCATAGTCGTCATCTAGCCGAGGGTCATGGTAGCTGTTGTAGTCGGCATGGCGAGAAGGGCGTGGCAGCGGGTAAGCCATTGTCAATAGCGGCTCGGTCCGGGTGCAAGGGGGTCCGAAGGATGGTCGCCTAAGCCGGATGCGGCGATGATTGATTCAAAAAGAGAAGGTTGCTTCGACCTATATCAAGGCCAGAGGATATCTGTCGAGTCGCAAAAGCAGGTACCTCGACGAAAGCAGCTTGCGCTCGACACGTTGGTCGAGAATGCTTTCTCGGCGGCCAGCTTGCTTTAAAAGAGCAAATAGAGGAGGCAGCCCAATCACCGACCGCTGACCTCTCTGCAGCCAGAAATGCACGCAAGTTATTGCTCATTTGCGGGCGTCCTGGCCGAGGCGGTCCGCCTGACGTCACATGAGCCAATAGCCGGAGAATCATCTGACGTCAAGCCGCAGCGGGCGACGGCGGAGGATTCGTCATGAGGGTCGTTGGGTGTCTGGGCCCTGTTCTGGACCAGGCAGCAATCAACTCGAGAAGAAACTCTTGCATGTTCTTCCAGAGGCACGGACGCTGTGGTGCACTGCTCGGGCGTCGTCATGAGATGCGTCCGTCTGGACTCTCAGATTGGTGAAGGCTTTGCCGTGGGTGCATCTGATAGCGTCCGATACTCATCGCCATGCGAAAAGCAGTGCTATTGCATAAGTGTTGCCTCCTGCCTCCTGCCCTTTGCCCTCTGTCTCCTCTCTCCTGCCTCCTCTCTCTTGTCAAACGGCGGAAGTCACTCGTGTGCATCGATCATGTCCACCTGCAGTGCAAGCAATGAGTGAATCATGGCTTGGAGTATGCCAGAGCACTGTAGCTGTACAGGGTGGTCGTTTCGTCATCGAGGCCAATCTTGGCGCAGCGTGTTTCATTGCATGGCCAATTGAGAAGTCATTGAAGAGCATCTTAGCTGCATGTCCATAGCTTGATCGAGAACGATACGCACACAGAGAGATAGGGTCATGCGACAAAGGAGATGAACGTGGCAAGACACTGGTGATACCGCCCAGGACCCATCTGCCAAGTTCCGAATGTCGTACAAGCCTGTGCTTGCTTTACCGTAGAATACGAGCAGCAATACACAAATGCTGGGAAACGGCACTTTCAGACCAGATCAACATTGAAATGACAAAAGGCACGTGAGGCTGGCTGCGGCAGGTCGCGCCGGCTGCCACCCGCCAGCCGCAAATTGCCAGGTGCCACCGGCGGTCCATTCCCCCGTGCTCATGCCTTGGCCGAGAAGGAGGGGCGCCTGCCAAGGGTGCCTGCCTGCGGTGAGCGAAACTCTAGTGAGGAACGTCTCCTCCTTCAACAGCACTCAACAGCACCCTCCAACGCAACATCTGTCGTGGCACTGCAGCGTTCGCGTTCGCTGGGAACACTACGCCATTGGACTCTTGTTTTGGCGGCCGTAAATCCGGCATTCTAGGTGCCAAGGTGGCGCGTCACATTGCAGATAAGGTGCAGCTTCGAGAAGTCAATCAACGAACTAAAGTTGGGGCAGCTGACCAGCTGAAACGCCAATCGATCAAGTTGGTCAACACTAATGTTTCCGCTTCCGATAAGATCAACCTCGATATCGTGTTTCTCCAACCAGAGCAATGCTCGACCAGGGCCCGTCGGACCTCGAGCAAGATGCAGCAATTTCGGCCGCGGGCCTCAGCCGACGTCCCATGGGGCATGGACCATGTTTCCACCTCTGTAATGATAACCAAAGACACTATCATATGATTGCTGACACACGATATACGATACACGATACACGATACACAATACACAATACACAATACACAATACACGGCTGGGCAGGTTTTGACAAGAGAATTCTTTGCATTTGCGTGGCAATTCGTAGGATATCTTTCCTGTACAGCCTCATCCCATCCATCCATCCATTCGACCAAGACAGACAGCGCAGACTCCGCGCGATCCGGCAGCCACATTCTCTGCTCTCCCCTGTTAGCCCACCCCCCCGGGAGAAAGAAGCCTGTGAAAGAAGCCACATTGATAATGGCAGATCCGAGCATCAGAAATGACCTAGCCAGCCAAACGACAACCTTGGCGCGCCCTGCCCGCCAATTGCCTTTGCTCGGCCGCCGATCGTCGTTGGAGCTAAAGCCTTCTTACCCATGAAGGCTGATAAGCCGCCTTCATTTGTCCGTCCATTCCTTGTGCTGGTCGCACAACACACAGCATTTGAAGCATTGGTTCCTCACATACTCGTCCGACTCCAATGCTGCCGTGCTTCGAGAAAGTCCCGCAAATTCCACGACGCTTACTCCAGCGTCGCTCCTTTTAAAGCCTCCCTTTTCCCGCTCGCTCACATGCTCCCAAATCTTGAAAATCCAGCCCCATTCTGTTTCTCTTTCCTTTGCTTATCCTATCCGATCAATTGTAACTGTTGATCCTGCGCCGCGAGCGTCCATGCCCGTCCTTGACAAGGATAATCGGCCTACCGCACCCAACAGTAAATAACTGTCTTCGTCGGCAGCGAGTCAAAATGGGCCGGATCGAAAGGACGAATGCCTACGTGGCGGCCAGTTTCGTTGGTAAATGGTTTCGCCTCGATGGCTGTGGTCATGTAGGTATCCGACTCAGCAGTGGCGGCCCTCTCCGCATTTTTGTGTCACATCACCTTGACCTTGATCGCACACCGCATCAGGCACCTCAGTCAGCCTGTTTCACATTTTGTTTTCTCATTCTCATTTGAGCACGTGAGGCGCAGCGTCACAGCGTCGCACATAGTGCATAGAGAATACGGAGACCGGAGTCCCGGAATCAGTACATGATGTAAAATGCGCCAGATGCTGACAAGTATTGGATGATTTTTTCTTCTAAAAAAAAAAGGACAAAGAACGGAAAGACTCGTATTTCACTACGGAGATTCGCGCCGGCCTCACTACATTCTTCGCCGTAGCATACATCATTGCCGTCAATGCCTCCATCGTCTCGGATTCTGGAGGCACTTGCGTCTGCCCTCATACCTCGGAGGATCCGACCTGTGATAAGGACCAGTCGTACCTCCTATGCGTTCAAGACATCAAGCAGGACATTGTGACAGCCACATCCGCTATCTCGGCACTTGCTTGCTTCTGCATGGGCCTATTCGCCAATTTGTACGTTTCAGTGCTGTCCAGCGGCCTTTACGAGCTAACTGTTGCGCCAGACCGGTCGCCTTGGCGCCCGGCATGGGTACGTTCTGTCTTGAAGGCTTTCGTAATGCTGGCTGTTGTTCGAAGCAGGCGGACGGAGACGCGAAGGAAGGAATCTCGCTGACGTCTGCTCCACAAAGGCTTGAACGCCTACTTTGCTTATACGGTCGGTAGGTGTTACAGGAACCATCCCTCGTTCACGTCTTGGTGTGACTTTGCTGACTCGTGTTTGTGCACAGTCGGACGGCACGGCACTGGAATGGTCCCCTATCGAGTTGCACTCACCGCCATCTTTGTGGAAGGTTTCATTTTCCTCGGTCTTGCCATCCTGGGCCTGCGACAATGGCTGGCCAGGGCGATTCCTCACTCCATCAAAGTGGCGACGGGCGTCGGCATTGGCCTCTATCTAACCCTCATCGGACTGACATACAGCGAAGGAATCGGCATCGTCGTCGGTGCCATGTCAACGCCCGTGGAACTGGCAGGGTGCTCACCATCCAACCGTCTCGAGGACGGCACCTGCCCGAGCTGGGATAAGATGCGATTCCCGGCCATGTGGATCGGTATCTTTTGTGGTGGCTTGTTCACGGTGGTCTTGAGCATGTTTCGGGTAAAGGGAGCCATCATCATTGGCATTCTGCTCGTCAGCATCATTTCCTGGCCTCGCACGACGCCCATCACTTATTTTCCGCACACCCCAGTTGGCGATGCGTCGTTTGACTTTTTTAAAAAGGTCGTCACGTTTCACCCGATCCAAAAGACGCTCGACGTGCAGGAGTGGGACGTTGCCGAGTATGGCGGTCAGTTTGGGCTGGCTCTCATCACCTTTCTGTACGTCGATATCCTCGACGCCACCGGCACATTGTACGCAATGGCGCGATTTGCCGGTCTGATGGATCCCGTCACCCAAGACTTTGAGGGGTCCGCGGTTGCGTACATGGTGGATGCGCTATGCATCTCCATCGGCGCCCTTTTTGGGTGCCCCCCGGTGACGGCCTTCATCGAGTCGGGCGCTGGGATTTCCGAAGGAGGCAAGACGGGGCTGACGGCCATGACCACCGGTCTCTGCTTCTTCATCTCCATCTTCTTCGCGCCAATCTTTGCCTCGATTCCTCCATGGGCCACCGGCTGCGTGCTGATCCTGGTCGGGGCCATGATGGCCGGCGCTGCTCCCGAGATCAACTGGAAGTACATGGGGGACGCCATCCCTGCTTTTCTGGCCATTTGCCTCATGCCCTTTACCTACTCGATTGCCAACGGCCTCATTGGCAGCATCATGTCGTACATCATCATTAACGGCACAGTCTGGGTCATCAAGAAGCTGACCAGGGGTCGGATTGTGCCTCCAAACTTGGAGGACAAAGAGAGTTGGACATGGCGCATCCCGGGAGGTATCCTGCCCCCGTGGCTGGTGCGCCTCGGGAAAGGTCGCAAGGACTTTTGGCGCGAGGAGCCATCATCGATGGTGTCGACCGAGGGTAAAAGACAACGGCGAATGAGCTCCAACGAGCACGGTTCAATGTCTGAGCCGGAAGCTGCTCGAGCTGGATCAGAAGTCACGCATGTGCAGCCTAAAATTTGAGTGTCTTATGTAGAAAGCAGTGAGAGACATGATTGGGCAAACGAGCGGTGAACATGATGAAACTACCAAAAAGTACTTGACGAGAAGATATGCCACGAGTAGAAATTTGACAGTATCTAGGTGACTTGAACCAATGTCAAAGGATGCGATCTTGACGTTTTTTCATAGAGTCTTATTTACATTGTTCCAGAGGGTCGTATCGAGTCGACATGGTGAAAGAAATGATCCAAACGTACGAGATGATTGGAATGACCGAAATCTTGGGCTATTTAGGGGTGCGAGGACAAGAATGTCGCCAAGCCCAGCACCCTTATTTCAAGAGAGGAATGAGCAAGACGAAAGTTCACTCCGCCTCAGGGGGGAGGCGGGGGGAAGAGCAGGAGGTTTCAGCATCATAGTTCAGACTGTGCATTGTACCTCTACGTCATGAGGGCAATGTGCTTCAGTTCGCTGTGTTTGGGTTTAATTTCTTTGGCGTCAGCTATCTGTGCGGAGAAGTGGCGAGAATCAAAGGAATGGTAGCAGCGGCGTATGCCCATCAAACAATACGACAGGAACAGAATGAAAATAAGAACTCTCGGGGCAAAGATGATTCATTGCAAACAAGGTGCAACCGAGACATTGAGGGGACAAAAAAAAGGAGAAAAATACTAACTTTTCAACCTGATGACCAGCCTTGATGGGCGGATACGCAACGGGGTCGCCCTCGTCCCTGCCTCGCCGCATCTGTTCCCGACGAACGTCTTCGGCGCGCCGGGCCAGCTCGGGCACGGGAGCCAGGTCAAAGTCGGAATTGAGGTGCCAGAACAGGGTGCTCGAGATGCGAATCAACGGCCTTTGGGGAAACTGGCGACGGCGGCGCTCGACAGCCTCGAGGGTCTGGTCGTTGACAACGACCTCGTGGTAGCCGGCCTTGATGAGCCCGCCGGTGGCGTACTCGAGCTGCTTGCCGGCCTGGACGAGGAGGTAGTTACCCTGAGGGATCTTGACGGGGATGCGGTCACCGGTGTTGCGGGCCCAGATGTTCAGGCCCGGGTAGCGCGAGCGGCCGTGGATGGTGAGCAGGTTGAGGTCGGTGTGGAAGCCGGCAAGAATGGTGTCTTTGGCAGAGTATCTGCGCAGGTCGCTTGCCGTGGGGGCGAGCAGATGTGGTCTGGAGAAGTCATGGATGAGACAACCTTGGCCTGAAAGGGAGTCAGGGAGGTTTTCTTTTCAAACAAAGGACGAACCCGTATCTTCCGGCGTTGCTGAAATATTCGGCTGGCAGACCGAGACCGACGGCCGTCATTTCAGATAACTTCGACACGCTGCAAGATTCCTTTTCCACTCAGCAAACCTAAACAAGATATCGGGGGAAAGGCCGAGTGAGCAAATCTAGAAAAAGGAATAGCATACGCATTCTTCATGCTCGTCCCCCACTGATCCATGGTCGGCGTCCACCGTTGTCTGATGCCCTCGGCCTCGGGAACGACATTGGCCGCGTTCAAGCCGGGGAACTGCGTCTCGTACGGCGTCGCCTTGTCCGCCATGCTCCAGAAGAAGCGGCACTTTGGGTCCGGCTGGTGGCGTCCAATGTCCAGCGGCCTCTGGCTCGGGTGCAACCTCTCAATCACGCCCAGGCAGGCCTCGTCGACGGCGCACTTTGGCTTCTCCGTGTTCTCGAGCGTCACCCCAATCTGGTAGCTGAGCTCGGGTCGCTCGTCCTTGCGCAGCTGCTCCGGCGTCTGGGCAAAGTAGTCCTCGAGCAGGTCGAGAAAGGCCTCGTTGTCCGACTCGAGGACGCGCGAGTCATGCAGAATCAGGGCGCCGTAGGTGATGAGGGCCTCAGCCGCTTTGGCGCATTCTTGCTGAACGAGGGGCGAGCCGCGCGGCAGCGAGAGG
The DNA here is from genome assembly GCA_000731825.1 of Hypocrella siamensis. Lineage (NCBI taxonomy): Eukaryota > Fungi > Ascomycota > Sordariomycetes > Hypocreales > Clavicipitaceae > Hypocrella > Hypocrella siamensis. The sequence continues at coordinate 23,436 of JMQE01001204.1, forward strand.
TATGTGTCGAGGTTGACGATGGGGAGCTTCATCGAGTCGTCGGTCATGGTGGGCGACGTCATGATGGCGACTTGGGACCAAAGAGAGGGTGAGGGGGGGCGAGTAGGAGGAAAAGACGTCCCATGGGGACCTATCCTTTCTCTTTCCTTGTTTTGGTCGGTCTTTCTATCTCCCTTGCATGTTAATGTTGGATCATTGGGGGGAAAGGGGGAGAAAAGAACAAAAACATTGAAGGGACGGGTTGGGAAGCGGGGTTGGTAGCTTCGGAGGAGGGTCGTCGGAATAGAAATGTCCAACTCTGGCTGGCATCGCGGCAGACGCACGCTGCGGCCAAGTTCTACGACCTTGGTGGTTTTTCTCCTTCTCCTTCTCTTTCTTTCCCTTCTTCTTTACAGAAAGTCAAAATTTATTAGAATCTGTCTTTAGACTATAATAGACGACCAAAGTCGGTGATAGACCACCTGCGCCCGCATATCTCCAGAGACGCGGCCTCGGGACGGCACGACCTCGACTCACCGTAAATGTGTGCAATCTGGATCTTCCAACCTATGCCGTCGTCTATTTCCGGAAGACACGTACAGACACCTAGTTTCGTTATCTTGCCAGCCGCTGATTGTCGACCGCAGCCGGATTTTGCACGGCGACAAGACACCAGGAACGAGTTTCTTAGGGTCGATGAGAACTCCCGCGTGCCGGCCTCTTGGCCTTGACATCATCCGTCTAGAACGAGGAAACGGCCACGAAGGAAGCTGGCAAATTGACCACGTTCCGCTATGACTTGATCACTAGCACATGATGCCGCGTTTGGGCACATATGGTTAGGATCCCTTACAGCCATATTTAGCCAGGAAAAGCCAAGGAACCGCTGCATACTTTTCGAGCCTTGGTCTTGAGAATGTAGCTCAGCTGCACCGATTCAAGCGGCTAGACTGCTCCTTGCCACGTAATATACACATATGGCCAGTCATGAAAATAGATCCTGCAACGTCTCTCATCTGCGCCGCTGTCCTGTGGTAACTTGATCACGGCTCCCCAAGGAACCCCAATCCCTTTATGAGTCCTTGCCAGCCCGCGCGGTTTCCAATTCCCGCTCCGCCTGCTGGTAATATTTCGCCGTGTCAACCCCGTGCTGGTTGTGGTTGACAAAGTTGAACCACGGCACCGTGCTGAAGAACAGGGCCGAGTATCTGCTCTGTCTCGCCGCCACACCCTGCAGATACGGACTCAGTCTGCTCTCGCCGTACAAAGGCTCTCCGGCCTTGACCTTTCCAACCATCTCACGCATGTCCATGTCGATCTCGCGAGCGTTTTCCGTGGCCCCGTAGAACCGGACTGTTGTTCAACCACCAGTTAGCATAGCGTCGGATCGGCTCGCGATTGTTTTTTTTTCCCGTGTGTGTCAAGGCGTGACGAGGTGAGACGTACGGCATGATCTCTGGTAAAAGCAGAGGAAACCGCCTACGAGCCCAATGGCGCCAGCTAACCGCATGACTTTGGCGAAACCACCCTTTCCGGCGTACGAAGGGGCGAACTTCTCCAAAGTGTACAGAGCAGTCGGGGCGAAAGCGGCTGCTAGTCCCCCCACAACGTAGTCAGACGTGCGGGCGTATCCTACTACTCTCTTGAAGTGGCTTTGTTCTCCAGGTCAGCAGAGTCTCATCGAATGCTCCATGGCCAAGCTTCCCCCATGGACCAGCGTTATCGCCATGGTGATTGTGCAAGTGTAGATCGGTCGATCGATTGTTCGAACGACAGTAGCATCAAGAAGGATACACGTACGGGTCATTGTCGATGAGCTAGATTGTTCATTAGCATTCAATTACCTATGGAGCATTCGATTGGTGCTCAATTGCGTCGTATACATACCGGATAGTCCGTCTGAACAACCTTGCTTGTCCCGACAAAAGACGGTTGATTCTGCTTGCTCGCGGTCTCGGCCATTGTAAGGGTATTTTGTGAAAGCTGGCAATTGCCCCAAGACGTTGTTCTGCCAGGGCATTCGTGAGCATGGAGCTTTAGCTGACTTGGACAGCCCATCTCCCATCACGTGATGCGGCGTTGTTCTCTTTCGCAGCGTCACGTGGGTCTCTGATCAAACGCGTCTTGCGTGTAAGAAGGCGCGTTAAGACAAAACCAACGAGAACAGATTGAAAACTCATTCTGCAAAAATCTTCAGCAACCTTCGAGACTCTAGCGCATATCTGCCAGCGCAACTTGGAGGACTACATGTATCTCGACCAATCAAGCTAGCATCATGTCGACACTACTCTCTGCCAATCAATTACCGCCAAACCGGCACGACGACCTCGAAAACTACGCCGTAGACGACGACCCATTCGCCACACCCAGTCCCCCGCCGTCATCGGCCAAGAAGCGCAAAGAGGGAGCCTCGCAGGGCCTCGGCATCGACGAGGAAGTCTCCGTCGCAAAGCGCGCCAGAGTCCCAAACGTCAAGCTCGACGAAGACAGGTACCTCGCTCTCCCTCTCGCCATACGCCCCCGCAAAGGAGAAGAAGAGGAAAAAAAGGACGATGTGGAATAGAAATAAAAATGACTGTGGTGAAAGAAGACATCTAACAGGTTGAAATATTCGACATGGAACAAATTCAGACTTCTAGGCCCTAGTGGTCTTCCCAAACTACGCCAACGAGCACGCGACTTACGTCTCAAAGGCAAAGGGCACGAGTTCACAGACGCAGCGCGCCTGTTGTCGTTTTACCAAATGTGGCTAGACGATCTCTTTCCCAAGGCCAAGTTCCTCGACGCGCTGGCCATGGTAGAAAAGACGGGACATAAAAAGCGAGTCGTGGCGACGAGAAACGAGTATCTCAACGAGGGGAAGCCATCCAGCGCCGCTACGGTGGAGGAGGAGGAGGAGGAGGAATATCCAAATGAAGATGGCGGCGCGAGCGGCGTCGCTGCACAAGACAACGCGGCTGGGGTAGCAATGGCCAGGGCAGAGACGCCCTCGAGGAATACAGACGTGCCCGATGACGAGGATCTCTACGGCGCAACACCGAGGCCAGCGCCGAGGACTACATCGCAAAGCCACGTACCGGATGACGAAGATGACTTGGACGCACTGATTGCCGAGGCAGAAGATCAGGATCTCGTTGCTCTCGGACAGACACGGAGTCGCGGCCTCGATCCACACGCTAACGCAGGCGAGATGGACGAGCTGAATGCATTGCTTGCAGAAGTAGAAACACTAGATGGCGACGCCCCGAGCCAAGCCTTTGGAGATGACGAAGCGGCCATGCAGGAATTGGAGGGACTGTAGTGACTTGGCATCGTATAGAAATGGCAATTGAATATCTTCGCGTTGCGATGCAAAAAAAGATTCACTTCGGAGGAAATATCTCGATAGCATGAGATGATGAGGTGGTCAAGCAAGAAACTGATGTACATGTATTGACTATTCGAACAGATATCACACATTTCAGCACATTTGTCACACCAGCATAGACTCATCAATCCATTACAAAGCGCTGTTGAATTTTCAGTTGAATTTTTTGGTCACTACGCCATACACCGGAGCGCCGTGCCCTGATTGCCCAGTTTTTCAAACAATTGGAGGAAAAAAACAAGAAGAAACAGAGAAATCATCCACAACGCAGAGTGTGACTGCTGGTCATTTTTGCTTTCATCAGAACCTTCCCTTGAAAAAAGTTTTCGGCGGGTACAAACACTAGTCTGGTACCCTGTTTTGTCTATCTTCACAGGACCAGCTTTGCCTTGCCCGAAATTACTGATGGTTGGTGTACTGGGGCGCCACTTTGAAACCGGGCGCTTGTGCCATTCCTTCGATACTTTTCAATTCCACCTTCGTGAGCCTTCAAGGCCCAAAGCAGGGTGATCAAGACTTCTCGTGAAGGCAAATTGATGCCGCTCAGACATCGTGTCAAATCGCTGACAGGGTTGCGCGTCACTCTCGACCCGCTCTCAATTTCCCCGATCTGATTGTCGCAGCCCTCAGACACCAACCGCAAAGCCTCCATCGTCGCATCCTTCAGGGGACGCGCCAGATTGGGGCTGCAGGAAAGGATGTTCTCAAGTAACTCGAGTCTCAGAATCGGGGAGCGTAAGATCGAGGCCGTAGTCCGCAGCAGCATAGTCACTCGTTGCCATGATGTCGGAGGCGACGTCGATTGCGTTGTCGTTGAGGAAGTCATCGATATTGAATTGCTCAAAGGATGGTTGGTCCGCAAAGGTAGCGGTAGAGTCACCAGCCAGATAATCGTCGTCAACAGCTGAGGAGTTGGCAGAAGCGAGAAGCCCATTTCTAAGGACATAGCAATCTGAGTCAGCGGTTGTCGACAGGCCGAAAGAATTGCCGAGGCTAGAATCGACATTGTTCTGAGCTGAAGAGCCCATGCCGTGGGAGGAGACAGTCTCATCCGCGGGTTCGGAATAGGTTTGGGCACCTTCGCCGACTTGTGACACTGCAGGTCAGACAACACCTCAGCAGGATGTTGTGTCAGGTCGGGAGAGGTGGCCAAAGCCTCATCACTAGACTGCGTTTCGGTGACTGTGGGGTCGGCCACGGACTGATCGGAAACCGGGGACAACTCGGGAGATAATGACGCAGGGTTGACGGTAGGAATTTGAATCGGCTGAAGGTATTTGACCAAGTGAGCCGTCGCGGGGTCTGAGGGGGTGATGATAGACTTGTCCTGGGGACTGAAAAGCTCTTGTGACAAAGTAATCGGAACATTGCGGAGCGAAGCCAGAGCCGACGGTGACGTGACGACAGAGTCTTGTCGAAATCTTTTCAACTCTTCGACCAACATCAAATTCGTCCTATGGGCATCGCTAAGCTGAGTTTCAAGCTCTTTATTGCGCTGCTCCAAAGCTTCGACCTCAAGACGCTTCCGCTCACGAGAAGATTGAGCCGCGCGACGATTTCGTAGGACTCGTTCGACGCGGCGTTGCTCCTTTTCGTCGGCGGTTTTGGCTCGTTTTCTGAGTACCCTTGTCAGTTGTACAGATCAAAATTGTGTGAGAAGTCTTCCAAAAACATGGGATGTGCCGTACCTGGGGGGAAGATTTGTCTTGGGTTGAGGGAGAACTTGGCCCCATGATTTCCTCTTTTTGGATTTCTTTTCTGATGGATCCTCGTCGTCTTCGGGGGCAGGATTGTCCATATCCAACTCCTCCGAAATAACACTTAATTGAGAACTATGCTTGTCGTCAGGAATCGACTCGGGTGTCATTATGTCCGAGGGTGTGATGGTCGACGGCGACGGAGTACTCGAGGCGAATAATGATGGGTAGTTGTCGCCGGGCAAAGACATGAAAGACTCGGCAGGCGAAGCCTCGAGCTTAACCGCGGGGGAAGATTGCTGTAGCGCCATGGTGTCTATGGTTTTTGCGTCAGGAAACGCGAAAAGTAGCGATGGGCTCATAAAAATCAATCGCAACGGAGTTGCAGGCGCTCGAGAAAAAAAGTGAACAGGATGAGCGTATATGCCGTTGCCTCAGAGGCAATTTCCCTTCAAGGCATTTAGCTCCACACTAAATTCATGGCAGCCATTAACCCAAATGAGTCATCATGCGATAGATAGTCGGAAAAGTAACGTCAGGTGACGACAGCGTCATTCACGCCGGGTGACAAATGCAAGGTGATGAGGACAAGTGTTCTTTGTGACAGACTGTGATTAACATAATCGGGCGTGGGCGACGGAACCTTTTTTATCTTGAGGACACGTTGACCAGTTGAAAATGGATGCCTGAGGCGTGAAAAGGGGCTTACGCCAGGGATGGCGGCGCGAGTAGGACCCTCCGTGAAGAACAGTACACAGTACAAGGCAGGACGTGCACTCAATCCATTGCAGTCCTAATCCTGTACCTATGCCTCCATATATCCATCTATGGGTGGGTAAGTGCCTGTAAGGATGGGCAGGCAGGCGGGCAAGCCGGGCCACACTTGACTCGAGCAAGTTCCGTACTTGGTAGTCCACCATTAGTCCACCATTCTTACCGGACCTTAGTGTTGCCCGCCGCCACAATGGATTTAGGGGGGGAACAGGCTAGAATCGAATGGTGACGGGCCAGGCTTGGAGCGAGTGGGTCAACTTGCGACAAAGTCCCTGCGAGACTCTGGACCTCTGCGACCCTGGCTTCTTCATGCACTTACGAGGGAGATCCATTGTGTTCCACGGAGGGTTGAATCGTCAGACGTTTGACGAGACTCACGAGGAAGCGAGTGGGGGTGGTCGCTTGCGCGGTTGCGAGGCAGGACCAGAGAGGGAGAACCGGACAGAGATCAGAGCCAATCCTCTGGTGGCTGCGCACCCATGAAAGCCCATGGCGTGTGCTGTGCCTATTTTGGACCAGCTCCCTCCCTGGCGACAACAGCAACCCTTTACAGGCGAGAGCGAGATGGATGGAATGAAGAAGGGACCCGACGCGCAAGTGCCCACCCACTGACACACAATCCTCACACGACGTTGGATCACGTACAGTACTTGGTGCGTGCCATCCCCCTACAGATGAGGAAGCTCCCTCGCGATCTATCCACCCACCTACCCTGCCTGCAGCCTGCCTGGGTACGCTGCGTGGTCATCAGGGATGCATCATCATGATGATCATCGAAGCGGAGCCACGCAAATCGTTTGAGCTGCTTCCAAATCTAGGTGCCAGCGTTCTCAACAAAAAAGGCACGTCGTTGATTTGACTCGCGGGCGACGAAAAAGATTGCTATTTCACAACCAGCCGTGGACTACAAGGCACAAACTGTCCTCGGCCAGGGGAGGCCAGCCCCGCCGACTCAGTTGGAACAGCCGTAAAGGAACAAAGCAAAGGAGGCGTCGCGGGAGGCCGGGTGCAGGGGCGCTCTGGCGGGCCAAGGAGCAAGCGACTCTTTCCATCCTCCAAACCGACTCAGAAAAGTTTCCGCATTGGGATCCAGGGGGGGGGGGGGGGCTGGAACAGTCTGATATCAAATGGATGCCAAATAGTACCTCTGTTCTGCGTTAAGTTTTCCGTATTGATAGGTGCCTCGTTTCGCTGAAGGTTTGTGAGAGCCCTGTTCGCACAAACTTGTCATTGGTTACCTGCTCGGCGATTTTTCGCCCTACCGACCATAGAGCAATAGTTTCTCGGTGGCTGGGCGACGAGGCGCAATTCGCGCCGCCAAGGCAGGCGGGAATTACGTATTACC
>JMQE01001205.1:0-30528 GCA_000731825.1 Hypocrella siamensis
TTGTTTTTTTTTTTTTTTTTTTTTATCCGCTGTCTTGATTTTTGGCCGCGGTGCATAGCGGTGCCCACGCCATGTCGTATCGAATCGCTTGCAGCTGCGACAGCTCATGTCTCGAAAGACAGGCGCGTGTTAGGGGAAAAGGGCATTTCTCAGAGAGGTGGGGGAGGGAGCCAAAGTTCCAATGGCGGGACGGCCGGGCCCGAATTGCTGGGTCTATCAAAAGGAATCCCTGCAAACACCTATCCATGTGCATTGATTGATGTTCAAAGGTCATATACGGAGTACGTACAGTACATGCCTGGCAAGGCTGGTAGTGCGAACATGAACGAGCAACTTGGGGCTATGCAGCCAAATGTCCCCAAGGTGAGGGCAGGAGCCATCTCGCGTGCGCCTTCCTGCCCAAGCTGATGTGCCAGCCAGGGCTACCTAGTAGTGAGAAAAGGAGAGCCCCTTTGACCTCATTTCTCGACGGCACGTCGAGTCCAATGAGAAGACGCCTTTTTGTTCAAACAGATCCAAAGGACTTTCTCACAGGCTTAGAACGGTCCAGGGCTTCATTCGCTGCATGTGCTTGGCAAAGCTCTTTTCTCTTCATCAAACGCTTCCAACATCTTCACTCCCAGGACCAACGCCAAACCCACGTCCACCTCGGAACCACATCTTGAAAAGGCGGAGCGAGGCAACAGATAAATCCTTGTATTGTTCTTCAAAACAAGGAAAACTTCCGTCCGATAAACGCCATGTATTGGCCCCCTCCACCCTCTTCGAACAACCAACAAATCTGACGAAACAATCTAATTCTCTTCGAATAAGCAGGCAAGCCCATGGCAGATGCACCGCCGCCCCTTCATCCTACCCAGTACCTGCTTACCTACTAGGTACCTACTTACGTAGGTATGTACACGACCCTAGGCGGACAAGCAGGCAGGCAAGACGTCGCCAATCAACAAAAATCACGTCAGCACATTGCCAGGCTCAATTTTCGATCGGATCGCGGACGGCAAATTGCTTCCGACAAGAGGGTACATGATCCGGCGATTTCTGTTTTCTTTTCCATCATTTCTATTTTTCCCAGACAGGCGGGCCTGACGACGCCACTTTTTGACACGACCAACCAAAGAAAATACATAGTTCATGACAATCGATCGAACTGGAAAGAGGAGGAGGAGATTCTCCCGGCATTGAAACATGCAGATAGATGCAAGGATACGAAGGGCCGATATTACTACCCGCATCTGCAGTCATGCCCAACACTTTCCGTTTGTTTTGCGTGCGGGAAGCAAGCAAGCGACGCAACATTCCTTGCATATATTCCGCACATTATAGCAGTAGTAGTGTACATATTACTTGCATGAATCGGATTGGGGCTTTGCAAGCTCAATCCTTGGGTTTTGTTGCTGCGGACAAGTGCGCAACCGTATCCTGACAGATGTTTTTGGCCACCCAAAGGTATCAATCAGCAGTGGGGTCTGCGGCTCGTACCACTGTCAGATAGGTACTAGGTAGGCACATACATACCTAGTACATACATAGTACATACGTATGTATGTACGTATCTGTAAAACAGCCAACGTGCCAATCTGTCTCTTCCTGCCGTGCTGTCGCGTGTTTTGGGCATCAGTGCGGACCTCGCCTGTCCTACCTAGATACCTACCTACATACAGTATGTCAATGGCCAGAATGCCACTGGTGCAGCACGGCATTAGCCAGATTGCGACGTCGACTGCCTCCCATCGTCGTCGTCGCCCGTCACCCAAGACACCAGACATCCATCTCTCTTTTTATGGTGGCATGACATGCATTTTCAGCTGGGCTGGGCTAGAAACGCCGTGCTCAGGCTGCCGGGTCTGTCTAGGCTGCAAGTTGAGCTGCTGCCAGCTCAATCCAATTGGGGTCTCAACTCCATTTCTGAGCGCCATCTCACATGTATTGATGCCGACATACACGCCGTTTGCCGTCACACACACACACACACAGAGAGAGATGCAAAGCTCCACAATCAATTACTTCTACCCATCTCAGCACAAAGCAAGACCCCCCAGTCCAGATCTCATTCTCTCTGTAGCGAAGAAGAGGCAGCCCCTGCACATTCCGGCCAGATCTAAAAAAAAAAAGAGACGGCGTATCAAATATCCAACCCAGCTTTGTCATCGACATATCCATCCACCACTTTAGTCTCTTCCATCTGGGTATTCATTTATTTGCTTTCAAAGATGAAAGAAAAACAATAGGGGAAAAAAAAAGAACAAAGCTCTATAGACATCGTACATTTGGAACAGAAACAGAAGAATTCTGCTCGGGTGACTCTGCGGGGGTATTATTCAAATCATGTAAACGCAAGCCACTCGTTTCGTCGCCAATGCAAATCACAAAAGAAAAAAAAGAAGAGAGAGGGGTCAATCGCTTTCTGGTCCTCTTTGCAGCCTTGGGGCTCTCGAGAAGAAACATGTGAGGGAATCATGATAAGGGAAGGAAAAAAATTAGGCTTCAAAGAGAGTGAGCCTCAAAGTGACTGTTTCATGCCGATTAAGAAGCCAACTTGGTTTGGTCATGAAAAGTCGAGTCTCTTCTGCTCGAATCTGCCTCCGAGTCATTGAGGACTCATGACGCCGCTGTTGGGCGTGCTCTCGCTGCTCGCCAAAAATGTCTGGTCTATGCGCAGAATCCAATCCATCTTGTCCTTTTCGCTCCGCGCAGCAAACAGCCACGTGTTGTCGGTGCCGTAAATGGCAAACACGGCGGCTTGCATGCGCTCGCTCAGCCGCTGGAGGCCCTGCTGACGAGGACGAGGCCCGCCTCCGCCGGTGCCGCTCCAAATCGCCGAAATGATTCTGCCCGATGATGTGCGGCGATGACGCTCGGGCGTCGTTGTCGTTGTCGTCGTCGTTGTCGTCGTCGTCACGTCCGCATCATCGGGCACAGAAATGGCCTCGTCGTGACCGTCGTCTGGACCGTGCAAGAGACCGAGGAGGCCGGGTTGGCTGTCGACACGCGAGTTGCGCAGGCTGACGAGGGCCACCTCGTCGCCGTCGGTGGCCGAGTGGATGTGCAGGTAGGGCCGCCGCAGCTCCACGAAGCGCTTGACCCAGCGCGTGGAGTCGTTGTTGGGGACAAGCAGGTAGCCGCCCTTGAGGACCTTGGGGTTCTTGGGCACGCGGACAATGGTCGTGATGAGGCTGAGCGGAGGTGACGAGTCGGGCGCGATGCCGTTGCTCGGAGGGGCCGTGTTGGCAGGGCTGAGGATGCTGTTGAGGGGGTCGGGATACTTGAGCCACAGAGACAGCGACTTTTCGAGCAGCGTCCTCTGATGCTGGCTGTACTCACCCACCGGTTCTTGCGCTGCTGCTGCTGCTGCTGCTGCTGCTGCTGCTGCTGCTGCTGATGATGATGACTTGTTGGCTGCTCCATCTTGACATAATTGCTCCACCTTGAGCGTGTCATCGCCCTCACCGTCCGACCCCTCGTGGATGGACGATGCCTGCGACATGTTGGGAGTGTCGTTGAGGACGTCGTCATCGTCATCGTCCAGGATGATGGCGACGGGCTTGACGGGCGATGACGCTTCTGGACGGCCGTCGGCCGCGGCGCCGGTGCCAGCGTTTGCGTTTGCGTCTCCGCTCGTCGCGCTGATGATGTTTTGAATGTCGACTCCCAGCTTGTGCTGCAGCATCGTCTGGACTGCGCCAATCTCGGTCGTCCGCCTCCTCTTGTTGCGCGCCACGATAAAGTCGCCCACAAGAGAGACGCCACGAGGAGCCCAGCTGGTCAGGTTCTCCTCGCCCTTGACGTAGTCGTGCTGGCTGTTCATGCGCCACAGGTCGCCCACCCTCTTGATGGGAGCCGGCCGCATCGTGAGCGTGAACATGCCGGTGCAGGAACGGACAAATCGCACGTTCTGCCAGAGCGAGGAAAACACCGATGTTTGCCGCAAAAAGGCCCGGGACAGGATCTGGACGCACACTTTTTGGGAAAACTTCATCGGTTCCGCCAGCCTCTCGGAGCCAATCTCCCAGTGGATCGTCATCTGCACGCGGTACTTGTCCGCAGTGACTCGATCCAACAGGATAGATCCGTGCAGGCTCGAGTCCCACTGGGCGTAAATGGTCATGCTCCGCGTCCCGTTTGCGTTCTCGCGAAAGATTGGCTTCGAGGCGAGCTTTGCTGTCACGTCAGGCTGGCCAGGGGCCAGGTCGGGATACTTTCCCGCAGAGTCGACGAGGCGGATCTTGCCGACGCGCACAGCAGACGGCTCGCCCCACGGCAGGGCTTCCCCCGAGCTGTGCGAGAGGTTGATGCCGATCCTGCGTTGGAGGCCCTGGTGCAGCTGAAAGGTGCCGGCGTCGAGCTCGCTGGTCTGGCTAACCTCGACCGGCTGATACTCGCCCTCCTCGTTCAGCTCCATGATCTGGATGCGCGAGAGCAGGTCGTGCTTCTCTTGGGTGAAGAACTGCGACTCGTTGATGCGAGACCCTTTTTTGGAAACGTCGCGCATCGGACCGGCATCTCTCATGTCGTCCCAGCTCAGGAGCTTATCCAGGTGCATTGCAGAGACCTTGGCGAAGATGGCGACTCGCAAGGTGACGTCTGGCGAGGCGAAGAGGGAGACGCTCATGTTGTGCACGCTCTCGAAACGAATCGGGCCCTCGTCAAAGTCGGAAATCATCTGCGTCGTCGTCACGCCACCATCCTCCTCTGCTTCTTCTGTCATTTCGGGAATGAAAAGCTGGGCGTGTACCTCGGTCCCTTCCCGCTCAGCGAAGCCAATAAACTCGTGCATCACCACGTTGAACTTGAGCGTGTTGGTCGGCGCCCGCGCATGAGACGGCTCCAGAGACATCTTGATGATGCCAATCGCATGCGACGTGTATGGTGACAGGACGTCGAGGACAAAGTCCTGCACGCGACTCTCAAAAACCGCCTTCAGAGACACATCCACCTCGCCAACCAAAGTATAGCACGGCATGCAGGTTTCCACAAAGGGATTGTCCAGACTCAGATGCTGCGCGTATTCGGGCTGGTCGAGATACTGGTGCATCTGCCGCATCTGCCGAACGCGGTCGTGAAGCTTCTCCAAGCTCCACAGATGGACTACGCTGTGCTTGTAGTCAATGACGCGGATGCCGATGCAGGGCTTCTGGGCCTCTTCCAAAGCCGTGTCCTCTCCTTCACCTGTGAGCCCATTCAGGACCATGTCGTACGAAGAGCACAGGGCATGTCCCACGTCGACGACCGTGAACTGGAACACCACGCTCTCATTTAGCTCATTGCTCATGATCTGTGCTTCTTTCAAGACAGCGGCATTCTGCAGGACCGTTTCGGCCATTTTGACAAAGTGCCGGCTCCGCCAGAGTTTGACAACTTTCTTGGCCCGCTGAATCTCCTCTTCTGACAGCTTTGGGTTCGCCTTGGGCCGCTTGAGAGGATCCAGCTTGTCCATCTTTTCTTCGTACTGCTTACGCTGCAGGGTCAACTGTTGTTGCATGTCCGCCTTGAGCTCCAGCAGGGCTGCTTCCATGTTGGCCCTTTCTCTCTTAATCTCATCAACCTCGACGTTTGTCGCTTCTGCCGTTTTGAGCTGCTTCTGGAACTCATGCTTTTGCTTCTCGAATTGGGTCTGCATCTCTTCCCTTGCCTCTCTCAGACGATCCTCTTGCTCCCCTGGCTTCGGCGTCGACGGCATGGTAAGAGCTGTGTCGAGAGAAAAGTTATCAAAAGTTCCGGTAGAAAGGTACTTCTCGCGCATTTGGTACGACGTGACCGACTCCGAATCCTCGCCGTCCTCTCGCCCATTGACGCGTTCAGCCCGGGCTCGCTGCACATCCTCGAACAGGGCGTTCAGCTCTTCGTCTGTTAGGCTGGTCAGGTTCTGGTCCGAGCCGAGAATGGCACCTGCTGCTTCCCGCCGTGCCAGCGACCAGTCCGAGTCCCGTCCATTTCGAGCAAAGTTGCCGGGCGATTCGGAGCGGCCATCGCCAAAGTCTGAGAACTTGCTCACTGACCTCTCATGGCCAGGACGGGGAGAGGGTGTGGGCGTCGACTCCAAAGACTGGAACTGACTGGCCGTGATGGATTGCCGGAGAAGACTGGATCCCACCTCGGCCCTTTCGGCCTTTGCCTCCAGAGGATGGTTGAAACGGAAGATGTGGAAATCGCCGAGAATGACTCGGTATCCGGAATGAAGCTGCGCTGGCTCCGTAATTCGCTTGCCATTGACCATGACCGACGCTCCCTCGGACGGCACCACGACCACGGTTCCGTCGGCATTGTTCTCGAACCTGCAGTGATCGCGCAGAATTCTCGTCCCGTTGAGGCTGATGCCGACCTGGTGGTCAGCATTCGTGTCCAGGTTGCCCACGGTCGTGGTGCCGGGCTTGAGGTTATAGACGAGACATTCAGCGAGCAGGGGGTCATCCGACAGGTTGACCAGATGGGGCATTTTCTTTGGTGTGCTCAACCCTATAAAGCCCTTTTCGATGCTGATGCCGAGCTCCTCCAAGGCCGTCTCTCGTTCTTTGTGAATCTCCTCCGTCTTCTGGAGTTTCTGCTCCCAGGTCTGGTTCAGGTCTGAGAGCAGCTTCTCGCTCTGGCTGAGCTGCTCTGCGATGTCCGCTTTGGAGACCTTCTTCACGGTACCGTCGGGGGCTGTGATGGTGACGATTTGCTTCTCCAGAGGTGTGCCTTCGGCATACACCACTTCACCTGGAACGGCAGCGCCTCCCGGTGCGACCGTTCCACCGCCGAGCTTGCTTCTCAAAACAGCCAGCTCCTCTTTGAGTTCTCGAATCATGCGCGCGTTTGCGTCCTCATTGATGACGGCATGGTTCTTGATTCGCTTGGCCGAGTCGGCATACCGCAAAGTGCTGAGTGTTTCGTCGTAGTTGATGTCGGCCGGACTGATGGCTGCAATCATGGCTGTCATGCTGTTTCCACCCAACGAGTCCTTTAGAAGCCACGTCAGGACGCTGTCTCGGTATGGAACCTGCGACCCTCCCTTCTTCTTCTTGCCCGTGGATAAGTCAGCCAGCGCCGCAATCACGCGGCCCAAGGTTGAAAGGGAGCGATTGATCTCGGCGCCTTCTTTCAGCCGCGCACCCGTGGCGCCTGTAGATGTTGCTCGTTCGGACCCGGCCAAGTCCACCAAGCTGATCTTGGCCACCTTTTCCATCTCCATCTTCGTCTCTGCGTCGTACTTCTTCTGCGTGAGCATGAGGGTGAAGACGGCATGACTTCGACTCGAAGTTTCGTTCATATTTGTGGCGGCGACGGTTCGGGCCTTGTTGCCTTCGTCCATGAGATTGTCAATCTCCTGAAAGCTGCCGACGACAAGTTTCGCGAGATCTTCGACGTAGGGGCCAGTCGATGGATGCTCTCGAACTTTGAGATTGCCCTTGGTCGCGGGATTCAGCAAATCACGAACCCGTTCGTTGTAGATTTCGAGGTAGGACACTTCGACGGTGCATTTGGTCGACTTGTCCTCTTGAATGGCATCGATGCGCTTGAACATTTCCTGGCAGATGTTGGGGATGATGCCCACTTCTTTGCCATAGCCCATCATGGAATAAGATTTACCGGAGCCGGTCTGTCCATAGGCAAAAATGCAGTTGTTGTATCCCTGAAAAGCATTGTCCAGAAGCGGCGCGCCCAGGTCGTCGAACAGGTTTGACTGGCCGGCATAATTCGAATCCGCCTTGTTGAAGGACCAGTAGGATCGATCGAAAGCAAAAGTCTTTGCGCCGGCGTCTTTCGCGCCCTTGGCACCGTGTCCGTCGGGGGTGGTGAGGACGGTCTGGTTGTCCTTCATATCGACGATGCATTGTGCTCCGCGGTCGATTTCTGGACCCCAAGAATCAGTACGAGAAACGATGAGACTGCGGGAAAAGGGGGCAATGATGCTTACCTCGGCCGTTGAACGGACGTACTCTCACCACCACCTTGATGTTTCCACCACCTGCCGGCGCCATGATTGCTTTCTCTGTCTACGGGGGACCCGGATTCGGTCCCCTGAAGACGTAGCGTCCCTACGCAGCTGCGCCGGCGATTTTTCGTCTCGCAGGGCCCAAGCCCGAGATCGTGCGCAAAGTTGGCGATGCAAGGCGTCGTATGCGAGGTGCTGCACCCATCAAGACGTCGACCTCATAGTCCCGAGCGCGCGACCCGTACCAAACGCAGGGAATAAACGAACAACTGCCGAGCCAGGGCAGTCGTCGTAGGCGCACGCTTAGGGCTGGGGTCGTGGCTATCGGCGGGAAAAGGAGATGAAGCCTGGGTGCTGGGAATTGCGGCTCGCCGATGGCCTGCGCAGGCAGCGAAATGTCGAGCTCAGGAAAATCGTCAAATAGAAGGAGTTATGCGCGCGAGTGTCATGATTCGGTGCAAGGTATTGACTGTTTGGCAGTCTGGCAAGCAAAAACGGTAGCTTCTGGCCGCCTCGATAGATCGGGACGCGGTTGCGCGCTTGTGTCAGTTGTGTCGAGTTGTTTGACTTGTTGCAGAAGAGCCAAGCCAAGCCAAGGCAGCGAGCCATTTGATTGGGTAATCTGGACCCTGAAAGTCGGGGGCGGATGGGGAGGGGGTTGAATTAAAGGCTGCACATGGAAGCGTGGAAGAAGGCATGTGAGTGTCATGCATCCACGCTACGGCAGGCGAACAATCGTCTTGTGTCCATCAATTGCCGGGGAGTGCATGCCAAAGTATGTACAGTTACTGTATGTGCGTACGTACAAGCTGTCTGGATCATCGATCCCTGCATGGCATTTGTACGCTCGCAGTTGTGGTTGCCCGTAGTCGTCAGGCCAAGCGGGACAGCCAATATGTACACGTCGGACGGTAACCATCAGGCACATGAAGGGGGAATATAGAAAAAAAGAAATAAATAACAGAAATAAAAGAAATAAAAGAACAAACGTGCTTGGTGCCCAAGACCCCTTCCATCCAGCAGAATTCAATCCTCATGTCCCCATCTCCCCGTCCAACGACCACATCGGCACCGCGCAACCCCGCCCAACGCGTCCGTCCTACCATTCATGCCTCGAGCATTCCATCCTCAACGGCCCTCTCATACTCGCCAACATCCAGCGGACCCGTCGCCCACACCATCAGTGCCTGGACACGCGCGCCCGCGCCGCGACCGCCATCAACCACATACCCCACGACGTTGACCCATTCCCCCACCCGAGTCACATCCGTGTGCATCGTCTCCAGGACCAAGGTCGCGTCCACCGAGACCAGGACATTGGTGCCCCTGGGGTAGAGGTGTCCGAGGATCAAGGACGCTGATTGGACGTCATATGCCGTCACGCTTTGGGACAAGAAAGAGAGAGAGAAAAAAACGTGTTTCAGTGTGCTGACTCTAGAAACGTGGCGTTTTTGTTTCCCTTGTCCGGGGGGGGGGGGGGGGGGGGAGCAAGGAAATGATTTTTTGTTTCTTACCATCCTAGAAATCTGACCTTGTCTCCAATCTTGCGCGCTGGGACTGACGACAGCAGACACAAGGTAGAAGCGACTGGCAGATCCGGGACCCAAGCTGTGGTCGCTGGAGAGTCAGTCGGGGGCATCTGCGCCAGGAGTGTGAAGCTTGTCAAGTTGAGTGCGTCGAGGCCCAGAACCCGATTCCAATAACTGTAGATAGCATAGGAGTCAAATACTAGGTAGATGGTGGTACCTAGGTACCTCTGTGGTCCCCATGAATCAGGTAGGCATGTAAGTACCTCACGTACAAAAGGCATCATCGCGTACACCTCAAAACTTGTAAGACAGCCATTTCACCACATCAAATCATTCACATCCCATTAGAACCAAAAAAAAAAAAAAAAGAAAAAGAAAAAGAAAAGAAAAGATAATGTCAGACGAATCACCAACTCAATACATTTACAGGATTGTGCCTGCAGCACCTCCTCCCACTTTGCCAGACCAGTTCCCGCACACAGAAATCGACCAGAAAGACGGCTATGTGCATCTGAGCACAGCCAAGCAAGTACGTTGCAGCGCCTGTGTCTGATGGTACGTGAAAAATTGACAGAGATCTCTAGGTACCTTCTCTCTGTGATTTGTTCTTCGCAAGCATTTCGCTCCTGTCCGTCTTGAAACTTGAAACGGCCAAGCTCGCAGACCCGGTCAAGTGGGTGGACGGACACCCGCGTCTTTACGGCCACTTTGGAGGACCGGATGTTCAGTCTGTACAGACGTTTGAGAAGTATAGCAATGCAACATGGACTGCGGCACTGGCCAACTCGACATGGCTGCAATAGGCTAACTTGGATTGGTTACGGCACGAATAGACCCTACTGATATGAATGTCTTGTTGCTGATGCTGCTATCCAGTTTAGTGCGCGTCGTAGATATTCCTTTTTACCTTGTACTTGGATAGAAATAAAACAACATGATTGTGATCCCTAAAGTCCCAGGTCCTTCTCAACCATCCCCCTGCAAATGGGATGATAAAAGTCTTTATTCTTGGCAAATGTCTCAAGAGCCAAGGCGCGGTTGACCTTATTCAGTCCCCGGAACAGCGGGCGCACAAACTTCATGCGGCCGACAGATCCGAGAAGCTCGGCCACGCCATAGACACACGTGGGATCCTTGGCGTCCAGCGCAACGCGGTAGTACGACGATTTGATCTCGACATTTCTCGGTGTGATGAAGTCGTAAATTTTCCCGAGCAGCTGGGCTCGCTCGGCAGACAGAGGGCCCGAAGCCTGGACTTTGTCGAGGAAAACAATCTTTTGGTTCGCGGTGAAGGATTCAACGTCCTTGGGAGACGGTTTAAAAGACTCGAAACGCACAGTCAGCATCCGGGTGTGCCGCGGCTTGGAAGCACGAATAGGGGGGGAGGGGAGGCTGTGGCAAGAGGTCATTAGTCACATACATCGTCTTGCCACTTGGAAGCCAATTCGTAGCAGGCAGAAACCATGCTGAGGTCGAAGGCGGGCTTCGGGGGTAGGCCAGGTGTGTAAAAGCGGCTGTCCCAGTCAATCGTAGCCACCTTTTCCTTGATTTTGGCATCGCCCAGACCGTTGAAAAAGTTGACAAACGTGTCTCGGAACTCAAACGAGTCGAGAGATTTGCCGGACCACTTGGTGAAATAGTGAGGGATGAACTTGTCAAAGGCGTCGCGGCCAACCAGCCTGTCTAGGTAGTACAAGAAGTGGAATCCTTTCTCGTAGGCAATGGTGCTGTAGACGTCCTCGGGGTCGACATTTTTGTGGCTGATAATCAGTTTGGTGTACTCGTGGTCCTTGCCAAAAAGCTCGACCGAGTCCTCTGCGCGATGGACTTAGTTGTGTGACTCTAACAAAAAAGAAATAGACGACGAGGCTTCTGGTCACGAACCAAGGGCTTTCCAGCCAATGATGGAGGAAAAGTCAAACTCTGGCTGGCCGTGGATGGCAGCCTGGATTCTTCGCTCCAGATAGACGGTCCAACCTTCATTCAACCAGCTAGATGTCGGTCAACATAGGGTGAGACGTCGCATGGTCATTTCACATACAAGTGTTCCCAGCTTGCATTGGAGACCAGGTTCCCACTCCAGCTATGGCTGAGCTCGTGAGCAATCACATCCACGTTCTGGCGATCACCGCTGATGATGGTGGGAGTCGCGAAGGTATAGATTGGATTCTCCATGCCTATCGTCATTGTGAGTCAAACACGGAAAAGCCAGGGCGCGCCCAAAGACGGCATACTCACCTCCATATGGAAAGCTTGGGGGGAGGACCAAAACGTTGTATTCTCCCCACTTGTACGGAAAGACTAACTTCTCAGCAACGTCCATGAACTTGTCCATGTCTCGCTCGAGCTCCCACTTGCACTCCTCTAGCTCATTTGGACCAGTTACAACAACACTCCTCGAGCCAATCTTCGCAGCAACTATGTCACCAGAAGCAACGGCGAACAGGTACGAAGGTATGGGGACTTTTTGCTCAAACTCGTACGTCTTCTCCGTCCCAATGACGGGTGTATGGTCCCCAGTAGGAACGCCGCTTGCAACCACAGGCAAGGTGGAAGTCAGCTTAAAAGTAAAGGTGGACTTCACATCAGGGGTATCCTGGCAAGGGAAGATGGACCGAGCATTGATGGCCTGGCACTGCGAAAACATATAAGGATGCTTCTTGTTGGACGTCTGGGCCGGGGTCAACCATTGCAAGGCGGTGCATTTGGGCGTGGTCTCCAGGTCAATGGCCACGCTGACAATCTTGCCCTTTTCAGCGCCGCTGGGTACGGACACGTGCAGCGGAGCGCCAAAGGGATCACTATGAGGTTTCAGCGCCCACTTGGATTCGGCAGAGTCGACATGTACGCCGTGGATGTCGACAAATCGGGTATCAAGAATGACCTCGTCGCTCTCCTTGTTCGTCTGGCTCTCCAGCTCGAGAACGGCCGTGCCTTTGAGAAGTTTTCGGTCAAAGTCCAGCTTAAAGCTGACCGTGGTGTGCTTGGTGCGCCAGGCAGAGTAGTTGGACAAGGTGGTGGGATCACGATTGGCCATGGTGTTGACTGTTGCGAACCCACAACAAAGTCTGGTTGCGACTGAGGCCTGGGAAAGCGGTTTCTGACCAGCTCTCTTGAGAATCGCGAGCCACGTCATGTGTTTTTCGAAATTGAGCTGCGCTTCGTCCCCGGCTTGCCGTCATTCGCAAGTGGTGCTGTTGCCTCGTATGTCTGGTTTCGTGCCATCACGTGCGGCCCCGCCCTCGCGTACCCAGTAGTCAGTATGCCGCCTCGCTCATCGAGCTTGTGCTACAAGGAAACCCTTCTGAGCATCGCGAGGAGAAGAGGCAGGAATGAGGTGAAAAGCATCAAAGCGTCACATGAAGATACAGAAGCTGATGAGTTGCACATCGTCTCCCCGTACTGTTTGTTCGGACTCATCGCTCAGCCAAATCGCCTCATTCGGTCTCAAACAAGGCTTGCACCTGAAACCTCCGAACAATGTCTTGATCTGGGAGGGTGATCTTCCAACATGATGGCGACAGTCTGTTGTTTGGGCCAGAGGACGCGCGTCATTTCGGCATGGGTCATGTTCATGTCCACCATGGACGCTCTCAAGTGCTGTCCTGCCATGGCCAAGAAGTTGCAGTGATCGATTGATGATGTCCATGCATGCATGACCTTTAACGAATTCTTGACAGCACCTCGTGGCCTTGATCATCGCTGTCGGGGCGGCGACGACGCCGTCATGTATGCTGGAGAGAGAAGGTGGTCTGTGAGTAGATGCCAATCTGAACGGGCCTTTATGCTCATCGCGCATGTCGAGATGCACTCAAAACTGTGTTCAGGCAATCCATCTTGTGCGGTGAAAGTGCGCGACGAGAATGCGTTGTGTTGCAGAAAAGGTGCCATTTCCCAGTTGCCAAACAGCCATGTAGCAGATAAGGTACAATGATTAGGTGGTCGATTGATGAAAAGCCAGAAAAAATAAGTAGAAGTTTCGCGACGGAAAATACAGTCGGCTGGAGAGCATTTCGTTGAGTCAACAGGCACCTTGATGTCCGTTGTGGACACGGTTGCACCATGCTCTTGCAAACAATTGCCGACGGTGCCGAGCCAAAACCAGTGATATACCAGGCCTTGGCATTATTTCTACAATTCTAAGAGATCTCTTTGGTGATTTGCATCGTTCATTACAATGACTTGGCCATGCAATTGCTTCTCCCGCATCCGCCACGTGTGTCCTGCCTGCGGTGTAAATGAACAAAGCCAGTCAAGTTACATGAACTAGGATGTAACCAAGCAGGATTGGTCTCACCTAAGTAAAAAAAAAAGCCTGTAAAAGGTCTCGTCGCCAGCTTCCACAAGACTGCCCCTTCTCCCGAAAAAAAAACAGGATGGACCGTTTTTTTAATATGAAACTCGTGAATGGACAGCCAGGCAGATACAGTGATGCAATGAGATGGAACTGAACCTCATTGCGCCGAAGTAGATTACCATATAAAAAGATCGCTTGACAAGCAGTGTCGATACCGTTGATGGCGTACGAATGTTCACTTTGGTCAGAAACGAATGTGTACGGGGCTGGTTCCCCAAAAGCAAACCTAGAGGTGCTTCAATGGCCTCTTACCAAAAGGCTACGTAAATAAATTTGAGAGTGCCTCAGTTGATGCGAGACACAGCGCTTGGCGCACTGCTTCACCTCCTCCAGATCATACCGCACGTCTGGAAACATTGTGCGAGCGGCCTATTGAGAATCACATCAGAACACACGATGTCATGTACAGCTTGAAGGCCTTTCTATTGCGAGGATTACGAAGGGATACAAGGCATCTCAAATTCGACATGGATAAATCGCCACTAAGCAGCAGATATTCACACAGTTCATTACGCTGCGTAAGTGGTGACAGGCGCCCGAGCATGTTGCTGCTGGTCAATGGTTTCAACCGGCCTGCAAAATGAATGGCATAGTAAGAAATGCTTCTCCCTAAATAAGTTCGGTATTTTGAACTGTCAAGTGAATGAATAAATGTCTCAAAATTTATTATTTCTCTCTTTATCTCACCTCTTTCATAGTCACAAGCTCATAGCCAACATAAGACCTACACTCACACGCCTTACTTCGTCCATAATTACCAGCACTAATATCAACCCGCATTCCCGTCACACCTCGCATCGCACACACCAAACTCACTGCCCACAAACATCTGGTAGATAATTAAGCGTACGTCATTAGCTGTAACTCGGGCAGGTCCGAAATGCGGGCGGCAGCCGGAATCGATCCCAAGGATAACCATAGGCCTGGGTCGTACGCTTACAAAGAAGCAGAAAAAATTGGCCAAGATCGCCCTCAAACAAAGGATTAAAAAGGGTCAATAGCTGTGAATGTCAATGTCAAGCCTTTTTAGCCTCGTGCCCAGGGGGGGGCTCAATACGATTTATTTCATGCAAAGTGCTGCATTCGGAAGAAGTTCGCCTGCGACTCGTACTCTGCCTAATAGGAAGATGGCCGGACGACGAATGCCTGAAGAAAGGGTTGTATCAGTCAGCATGACCACATCGTTTCGCAGGGCAGAGATCCATGACAGTTTGGCTCGTCACTCAAGCAAGCAACCAGCCATCTCACGCGCGCTGGGTATCTTACATTCAGACCATGGAAAAGCGTCTTCAAGCCGTCCTCGATGTCTTTCTGATGTTTGTTGTTCTCCCAATTCTTGTTCGCCAGGAATTTGAGCTTGTCTACGTGAGGAAAGGGGTGGCCCAGGTATCGAAAGGCCTTCTCCATATTCTCTCTCTTGCAGAAATGGTCTTGCAAAGCGTCAGGATTGTGCTTTCGGTGCAGCAATATAATCAATCCTGCGAGACCAGCCGCGATGGCTGTGGCTACGGAGCTGCCCGAGTGCTCGGATGGAGACGAGGGATCCTGCAGGTCATAGGCAATTTTTTCACCAGGCAGCAGATGGTCAAAAGTTTCCGGGTGTACCCAAGCGCAGCGCTCGCCGGTTCCAGTCGCGGCGCCGATGCGGTGAGAATTTTTCCAATGTCCGGGATAGCTCCTGAGCATCGTGCTGTTGCCTTGATCGCTAGCTGCGCAGAACGTGAGAACACCGCTATTGGCGGAGCGTTGCACAGCCTCCTCCAGACTTTTGAGCTCAAACAGCTGCGGCTCAGCAGGGTTTCCATTGGTCATTTCGATTGTCCAGCTCATCGAAATGATGTCGACCTTGGCGTCGAGGGCCCAATTGATGGCGTCTGCCGCTGACTTGGCCGTGATGCGGTGCTCCCCGTTGGTGCCGTATCGTCCGTCCAGCTTGGCAACGAGCAGCTTCGCTTTGGGGCACAGGCGCAGTATCAACGCCCCCATGAGCGTGCCGTGGTGTCCTGATGACACAAAGTAAGGAGTGTCCGAGTCCCCTATGCCGAGCGACGAGCTGAATGATGCGCCCGAGGCAATTCTGCTGTCGAAGATGGGCAGCGAAGCATCAATTCCATCGTCGATTATGGCGATGCGCAATGGTCGCCTTTGTGGCATGGTCTGGACGCATGATAAAATAGGTTTCATAGCGCCAAACCATGAGTTGTCTCTGCGTGCAATAGAGACATTGTCAGTCCGAACTCGCATTCGCTCGTCAATACCAGATTCCGTCAGACTAGGCTTACGTCAGGTCGGCCCCGGCGCTCTTAAATCCCGATAAGAAACTCTTGTCCTCGAAATCTTGCTGTAAATCAACCTGGATCCTAGGTTTGCCAGTTTCCTCCTCTTTCTGTTCTTCAATGCGCGCTCTGAAGGCTTCGAGATAGGTCCATAGCCTTCCTTCGCTCTCGAGGCCCTATCGATGCGTTTTTGCTCAATACTTGAGGAACCTTGAACAGAGTCAATCGAGAATCGACGGTAATCTTACCTTGCGATAATAAATAATGATATTCTTGAGCTGCAACGAGATAGCTTCGGGGTGAGTCTGAGAGCGGAAACTGTACGCCATGGAGGAAATTCCCTCACTGACCTTCTTGAACTTCTTATGCAAGAAACCCTGGTCACTATACCATCCCAGCAAGGTCGACTGGCTGCCGGACCAGTATAGTGAGACCTCGCGCACGTTGGGTGCGCAGTTGAAGATAACTTCGCTGCAGATATCGAGCCGTTTCCAGTCCCACGCCAAAATATCGAGGCCGCCCAGTGCGCGCTCAATCGCCTCATCTGAGTGGCAAGGGTCTCCGTCGTCGATTACCACAACCTTCCTGACCTTCTGTACATGCTTTAATCGTAACCAGTCGAAGATGGTGATAAGATCGCTTAGCCCTTTGCCTTTTTTTTGCCGTTTTGTCATGGCGTTTGTTGTTGTGCCTGTGAGATTATTGAAATTGTACCCCGGTTGATCCATGTCGTCGTCCTGTACTGAAGGTCTTACGCGCAGCCGGGGAAGGGTGACGCAGGCAAGTACAGACTCGAACTGCAGGTGAAGGCCTAGCCCGTGAAGGTAGTCCCATCGTATGTTCTGCCTTCGCAGCCCAGACAAGCTGAACTCAATGTGACGCTCTGCGCGTGAGTTTCGGGTCAGCCATGTGAAGGGAGCGCACAGGGCTCAACTAAGGTTTTTCAGTCTGTTTTTCTTGGGAGGGGAGGGGGAGGGGTTTGATCACGTACCGCTCCCAGGGGCGTACAAACATTGAATAATTTTTTTGCGATAGCGCGAGAATTTCTCGAGGCAAAAATTCCTGATTGTGGACAGGATTTCGTCGTTGCCGCGCAATTTCTCAAATTCATTGCTCACGAAATTTATAACGGCCTGTTTCCTGGTGTTGTCGGTCTGGGAAATCAACGACTTCATTTTCCTCTTCACCTTGCGCACGATGCCGCCCTCCCGTTCTTCGAACGGTGAACAGCAGTATGTCGTGCTGCGCGCCGCTTGCTTCGGCTCGGATGATTGTGGTCCACGAACTAGGGACAACGGGTCCGCCTGCATGAGTAGCTCTACCATTTTCAACTGACGTAGATCCGTGTCCGGAGCCTTGATTTTGATGCTCATCAGCTGCCCGGCTTCTGTGATTGGCATGCGATCTTGCATTTGAGTCCCCTGGACATGAGCGTTCAGGACTTGAGCTGGCAGCGACGAAGACTGTGGAGTCTCCGGCGAGGCACGGGATGTATGTAAGTAGGTAGCAGTGTTCTTTTCATCAGCGTCTCCAGGCATCTGTAGAGCGTGCGCGTGCTCCATGACATGCGTGTTTCCTCGTGCAAGATCTGCAGTGCGGCTGGGAGCAACAGTCGGCGCATCGCTAGACTCAAACTCAATATCGTATTCGTCTGTATTCTTGACGCTAGCCGCGTAGTGCAACGGAGTCAAGCCTTTGCTGTCCCTTTGCCTGAAAACTGAGGGAAGTCGATTGCTCTCATGAGTCGGGTCAGCCGCTTTTTCACGCCCCTCCATTCCATCGTTTGTGCCGTTAATTGATCTGCAGAGGTCAATGAGAAGCTCAGTATGATTTGAATCATACAAGATTGCGAGGTGTAGACAATTCATCTGATCGGTCGTGGTGTGTCGAAGAATCTTCTCCATCGTCGGCTTCAAGGACTTGTCTCCTTTCAACTTCTCCAGAACAAGGCCCACAAAGCAGTGATTCTCCTTGTATAGAGCGTTGTGCAGCGGCATATGACCTCCGACCTGATTCTCTGTTTCTAACAGATGACTGTATCTGCCTCTACCTTCGTCGAGGATGAAATCGAGGAATTTCTTGATACGGTCTGGCGACCATTTGTCCGTCTTTCCTCCTGCGTCACTTGGGTTTCGTCCAGAGAGCTCGTGCAGCACATTGCCGTCTTTCGATTTCTTCTCTTGAATGGACAATGTTCTTTCAAACTTGTCTCTGAATTCCTGGAAATCGTTCTCATTGACGTAATCAAGATTCTCCGCCGCCTCGAGGATATTCACTGCAGAATATTCGCCTCGCTGGGGAGCCAGGTCGTCATTCTCGACTCCTAAATCGACATCCTCAACGTCTGAATCCTCTGTAAATCTCGTAGAGGCCATATTTGACCCTTCTTGTGGCTATGTCAAAATCTACACGCAAGTCTTTTGGAGCGTTCCTGGTAATGCTATTCAACGACTGCGATGACGGTGTATGGCAATGAGCACGACGTTTTGGGGATACATCCATTGATACAATCGTGATCGAAGTGCTCGGCCACACCTCTTTGATACCTCATCCTCCACCTGAACAGTACATGTGCACTGTTCCCTCTTTTTCCCACCGAGAGGCTGATATAATTCATGCTGTGCCACTGTGAACAATGTGACTTCTCCTGCATATGCCAGTTCTGGCGTCCTGATAGGTCTGGTGGGCGCGAGAAGCCTTTTCAATACCGGATGTCAGCGTGGCGAAGCATGATTCTGATTCTGACCAGGCCGGCGCCCGTCGTCGTATGCAAGCTGCACAACACTTTTTTCCTTGAGGCACTTCGATTGGCTTTGCAAACAACGTCGGGAAATGCAGTGAGACTCGAGAATTCAGCCGTCTGCAGACCTGGTCTTCCTAGACTGCAAGTAGCCTCACTTGGTTGCTCAAAGGAGAATCGGGCAGATCCCCGCCCGACTTGTCTTGTGGCTGCTGATAAGGGCAGTCGTAGGACAAAGACAGACCATGGGTCGTGCTTTTCTCAGCTTCCGCAATGAACGCAAGTCGGCCAGAGATTTGATTGAGATTCTTACTTAAAAAGAGTTGAGACGCTGGCCCCGTGGACGCTCGCACCTACTGGGATGCTTCCGCCAGGTATTGATCGTCACAACCACCATCAGATCAACCCATCGCTGTATAAAAGGGTCTCGCTAGCATTCCTTTCCTAACCCTCACTTCATTTCTCCGTAAGCCCAAACAGCAAGCGACACCACAATTATGGAGGCAATTGAGATCCCTATGATTCCAGAGGGAGAGGAGGGCAATGTCTATCGGACCAAGCTCCCGGATGGCGAGACCTTCCATACGCTGCTGATGAAGCAAGGAAATCACGGCACGGCAGTCAAGTCCCAGGCTCGAATCGTCAAGATCGTCTCTGGAACATACAGACTGGACGGCGACCCAGCGACGCTGTTGATTTTCGAACTTCAGTTCCAGTCTCCAAGTCCCCGACGACGGTTCACAAATGCTGAGATCATTTCTGAGTTCGAGGACGCTGGAGCTCAGCGCTACAAACCTAGAGACGGCCATAAGCTGGACCCTGTGGTGATCAAGATATCCCCGCAAGGAGATTTCGCCCTCAACAAGGGGACAAGCACGTCGGCCATCACCAAGAACTTCACTGCCGAGGTCAGTGGAGGCTTGCAGGGACTCACGAACGGCAAGCTCGGATATACTTGGGAGATCAAGAAGAATGTGTCTCAGGAACACTCCGCCAGTCTCTCGGGAACGCCAAGCAACCAGCGCGAAAACGGTTCCGGCGAAGAGAATGCAGCTATCTGGTGGCTGTACGAGGATCCGAAGACGAAGCAGGGCATTCCAAGGCTTCTCCGCACCGCCGTTCTACTAAGATTGCCGCATGCTCGTCCGTTTAACGTCTCGCTGACAGTCAAGACGGATGTCGACATGATCACCGAGATGTTGACCTTTTGGGGTGTCGGCCAAAGTGAGGCGATCGACCCAGTCACAATCCCTCACGCGTTTCAGTTCAATGCCGACATTGATGCGGACTTGCTGGCGCAAATGGACGATCTGGACCTGACCAGCTTTACCAAGGTTGCTTTTGTTAGTCCAATGGACAGCGACTGAGAGAGTGTGATTGGCAATGGCTGGTCGCACCGAATATTGGTATTGTGCGAGGGCAACGAGGATGAAGGAGGGCGGCGTTTACCTAGCATAGTCTTGTGTCGATAGGATGAAGAGTAATTAATTAAATACCGCATAATAATCACTTGACCATTCTCCGTGGTGGCCTGTGGTGCAACAAGGATGCGTGACAACTCCAGTGGCTGCATGAGTTATTGTGCTGTCCGTCACGTCGAAGTTATGATTGGTCGACTCCTCAAACGGAAGGATGCATGCCGTCCTCATCCTCCGCGGCCACCTGGCTCTTGCTCCTTCCTGCAGCTGGATTTGCACGCGACTCAAGTTGTATGGTCCAACTACGGGAAATGACGTGGACCCACTGCGGCTTTGCCGCTTCCTCGCTCAGTGAAGCTTGAGGCTTGCAGTGCTCTGTACTTGTGGCAATGTACCAACTTTGAAGCCGGGAGAAAATCCTCAACCGTCTAGGACCTGAATTACGACATACTGACTTCAACCTGCAGAATCTAGAGGCCTTCCCCTCTCTGCCCTTCCTCCTCTTCTCTCTCCTTTTCGAGGTCCAAGCATGGGTACTCTCGTATTACCCTCTTCTCTTCCTAGCTCAATGAGTTCTGCCTTCCCGCACTACCATTATGATGGCGGTCAAATCAGGATTGACTGCAGGGAAGAGCTGTTCTGGCTTGCTTTTTCTTTCGACTGGCTCTCTCCGTAGGTGATGCCGCAATCACTTTGCTATGCTGGCATGAGTATGATGCCTGACGAATGCCTGATATTGATGTGAAGCTGGCCTGCACAGACCATTGCCAACGCAGCAAGATAATCCACTACGAGTCGGCCCTCTCTGACCAAAAGCTTCTCCCCATCAGCGTCTCCCTCTTTGAACTGTTTCGTTATTCCACCACCTTGGGTCTGTGGCTTGCACGATGTCTTTCCCAATGTCATAGTGAGTATCCACACAGATAATCATCTCAATCACAGAGGGCCGACGTCTTGCTAGTCTCGTCTTGGTCTGCGGACTGCCAACCTTGGGATTCCAACCGCACACCAAAGCAGAGTTAGAGACTCTGTTCAAGATTCGCTTCCCCCTGTCCAAGATCATCGTCCATGACGACGTCCAAAGAGGAGAAATTAATCGACACCACACGCAATGGATTCAACAGATGGCCGATGATCTGCTGAACCGCGTCAATGACGAATTAAGTCGGGTATGTGTGATGATTCAGCAGCTCATACACAGCAAGATGCTGACCATCTGACTGCAGCGCACCAATGACACCAACCCTGCTGAGATGGGCACGATCGTCTTCCTTGGCCACAATATCGGTGGTTGGATTGTGAAACAGGTTTTCAAACTTGAACAAAGACCTGACCCTCGCCAATTTCTGTAATATCGCTGACCTCTGATCTCCCCTAGGCATTGATGCGGGCGGTGAATGAATGGCAATATCACGAGCTGGCCACGATGACACGAGCTGCTGTACGCTGTGGTCCTATCGATGCCATAAGATTGCTTTACTCTAACGTTGTAGCTCTTCTTCGGGACGCCGCATCGCTTGACACAACACGCCGATTGGGAGACTCATCTCATGAAGCTTTTCCTAGCGTCCAACGTCAAGGTCCTTGATCCGGGAAGCATCATCCAGGACGCTGCTGAAACCATTCAATATGTTATGGGCGGATTCGATGCTATTCGGACAAGATTTTTTGTGGCAAGCTACTTCGAGCAAGAGGCTTCAGCTGTCAGTTCCTATCTCGCGGGGGAGATTTTTTGGGTCATGCGCTCCAACAGGCTCCTTTCGTAAACAACACCCTCTCAAGAGCGCAACTAATGTCTGCTTTCGATCGCTTCTAGGTCTTCGATGAGTACACATCGACTCTGGATCTACCGCCAGGCCAAAACATGGGGCTTCAATGTGTTCATGCCAAAATGTGGAAATTTTGTGCGGGAGAAGAGAAGACTGATTCAGTCTGGCTGCTTATTGACAAGCTCACCCGGGAGACGCAGCGTTCGTACCCTCAAGCTCTTTTCGTGTGTTCGGTGATATTCGGCTGATGCTCATTGTTGCCACTGCACGATCCAGCCGTGAACATGCAATACAATGCCTTTTTCAAAAGACTCCTTCAACATGAGCCGGGACAGTACCACATCTTCCGGTCACAAACGCATAAGGACTCGATGACTTGGATATCTGGCCACGATTCGTTCAAGAAATTTCTCTGTTGTCCGACCTCATGTTTCCTGGAACTGCAATGCGAGCCCGGCTCAGGGTCGGCTTCGTACATGATGACTTGTCTTCGGGCCACTATTGCAGCAGAAAAAACACCCATCCTCAGCTTTTCCAGCGAGAAGCAGTACCCTTCGAGTCAACAGCCAGCTATGCTCTTTCTCTCCCTCTGTCGACAATTGCTGGTTTCAAAACCATCATTGTTCAAAAGTGTCGTTCCTCTCTGCAAATGGATACTCGAACAATCCCTTTTTATGTCCGCAGAAGCGATGTCGGCGTTGTTCCGATCTCTCGTCAACGCCCATCCCCTCGACCAACCAATATTCTGCTTTGTTAACAATTTTGGAGAATGTGACAAATTTTGGGAGCAGGTCATGCTCGACATCGTGTCCGCTTGTAAATTTTCTGGGGAAAGGGCCTCTTCGCCGGTCAAGTTCATCCTCGTGAACTGCCTCAGTGCCACTTTCTTGCCTCCCGAAACTCCCCAGGATTCCAGCCTGCAAAAAAATTCGCAACAGAGTGATTTCTACTTCAGCCTGACTTTTTGGGATGACCCGAACATGATTGTCGCAGCTGAGCGCTCGGTCCGCAGTCTCATGTTGCGAAAGACTCATGAAAATGTTCTGTGGGCTTCGCATCAAGACAGGATTATGAAGGCCCTGCTCCCTGAAAACACGTCTCATTCGCCCTTCATGGCAGTCCAGAAGCTGCTGCTGCTGGAAAAGCCGAGCTTCCGCTCCAGCGAAGAAGAAATCACATCTCGTCTCGACTCTCTGCCGAGAACATCCGGAATTCACGAGTCCCTTCAGCTGATTTACAGGAATCTCCTAAACTATGTCCACCGTTGGGAGAAGAGAGCCCTGGATTTAATTGTCACCTCTGTACGACCGCTGGCTATTCAGGAGCTGGCGGTTCTAGTGGCTCTGGATCCGCATAAGATTGTCGACGTCGAGATACTGAGGAGATGTGTTCCTTGTGATGTGATATCGGACCTGGGCGGTGAACACGGAATACGTGGTCTGATCACTGTCTATGGCGGCCGTGTCTTCCCTGTTCATGACAGTTTGGCCAATTATGTTGCCAGCTCCAAAACCCATCTCGCTTTTCTTGAGGCTTGTTTGACATATCTTCGATTGATCCACCAAAGCCGTCGTTCTTTCGAATTCGGCACTGATGAGGGTGGCGTCTCTTTAGAAACCCCAGTCTCGGAGGTCCGCGGACCAGGAAATTGGGAGCGAGCTGAGCATGCTCTTCTGAGCTACGCGACGCTTCACTGGTTCGACCACTACAAACACTGCGATGACCGTGACAGAATTGATCGAACTGTCCTGAAGTTCTTGCAATCCCCCGAACTTCTGTCCACTTGGCTCGAACTCTTCCGGCTCCTCCGGAAGCAAGACTCGCCAGACATTGGGGAAGAAGGCTCGCCAATGTCTGTGGCAGCAGGCCTCGGCCTTAAGCGGATTGTACGAAGACTTCTTCCCAGTCGAAGGGAGCTCGCGTCAAACTCGGGAGCCGAATACGACACAGCTTTGCGGCAGGCCGCGCAGAACGGTTTTGGGACCGTTGTCAACGACCTTTTGGGCTTCTGTACATCGATTGACGACGTGTTCATGTTGGCGACGGAGATGGGTCATGATTTCACATTGCGCAAACTGATTGCAGATCAGCCAGCCGAGTTGATCAATTCATTGCTTGAGAGGAATAAAGACGGCTGCGGTTTCACTCCACTGATGCTCGCGCTCCGAGGCGGCCACCTTGCTGTTGCTGAGTTACTTCTTGAAAGAGGTGCAAACATATTTTCCGTTGCCAGGGACGGTTCCACGGCTATGCATCTGCTGACGAGGCTTGGGAGTGTTTGGCTCATCCGGCGAATTCTCTGCAGAAACGGAACACATGCACATGTCGATGCGACAGACGCCGAAGGATATAACTGCTTTCACATCGCCGTGCAATCTGGCTTTCATGAGGTTGCCCGATTGTTCTTGGATACCGGGGCAAAAATTCTAGTCAACACTCCGGTCAAGGGCACACGGAAAACACCGCTGTATCTTGCAGTCACCTACGGGTGGTTCGAGACCGCAACATTGCTCTTGGAGAGAGGTGCAGATTTAGAGTTGGCATCCACAAACGACAAGGAACTCGATCCTCTTTATGTCGCGAGTAAGGCTGGGTTCGTCCGTCTCGCAAAGCTCCTTCTTCTCACCAAGCACCCCCGGAGACTACCGGTGGGTGGGCTGAGTATCCAAGCACGACAGCCCAATGACATGAAGACAGCACGTTCCGAAGACTCCGAGGGTGGCTCTTCTTGTTTTTCCGAGATCAATGCCTGTCTAAGAGTCGCTGCACAGAAAGGACATTACCAGATTGTCGACTTATTGACCAAACTGGCGACTGGTATTGATCCCCATGATGCTGACAGTGAAGATGGCGAGACGGCGTTGCATCGATCCGCATCCGGGGGATACGCCGATATTTCGGAAATCCTCGCGGCAAGGGACTTCAACGTTGAGGCAACGAACAAGCTCGGCATGAGTGCGCTGCAATTAGCAACGCGTAATGGCGACGCAGCGACGGTTCAGGTGCTCATCCAGCGCGGGGCTCGAGTGAGTGATCTGAAGGAGATTTCGCCGGCTTCCGACACCAGCGAAACCAGCTCTGTCCCCTGGCAACCCATCGATCTGGCGGCGCAGCAAGGACACGTCAAGGTCGCAGGCCTACTTCTCCGGCACGGGGCCCAACCGACCAAGAGAGCGTTTGAACTCGCTGCCAGGAATGGGCATGCTCCGATGATTCGTGTACTGAGGGAGGAGGTACAGTCACTTAAAATCCCGGAGCTTGACCCAAACGAGCTCACCATCTCGGCCATTGAGATCATGATGCAGAGAGGATATGGTGACAGTGTCATTGAGTTTGTCGACCCCGAAATGGTTCAAAGGATCCGTTCTCAGCGAAAGCATTTCCTCTTACACCTCGCGGCTGAGAATGGCCTTGAAAAAATGATCCGTTTTCTGATAGAACAAGGTTTCTTGTGCGATGAGACCGACGAGGACGGGAACACGGCACTCCACGTCGCCGCCGCCAAAGGAAATCTGCCGTGCATCGATATGCTGGTCCAGCTCGGCGCTGACAAGGACAAGTTCAACCAGCAAAAGAAAACGCCGCTGTACTATGCCTCGAGGGAGGGGAAAGCAACGTCGGTCCAGAGACTGTTGGAACACCGGGCGTCACCGGACATGGCATGCGGTTCCGGGAGCACTGCCCTCTCCCGGGCCTGTGCCAAGGGTCATATCGATGTTGTGAGGTGTCTTCTCGACTTCCATGCCAACCACCAGTTCCGCGGTATTAAAGGCTGGACTGTACTTCACGCGGCACACGGGAAAAGAGACGTGGTCGAGCTGCTACTCGATCGGCATCCGGACCTAGTGTCAATGAAGAACGACGATCAGCAGACGGCGATTTCCCTCGCAGCAGATCGGGGCCATGGTGACGTAGTGGCCCTGCTCCTGGAGCGCAGGGCCGACGCCAACGAGCAGGACAAGTCTGGACTCTCAGTGTTGCACAGGGCCGCGATGATGGGTCATGAGAGAATCGTTAGCCTCCTCGTGGAGCAGCCCTGGTGCGCCAATCCGAACGTGGCCAACGGTCAAGGCGCTACACCGCTGCACTTGGCTGCCTTTCGCGGGCATGTCAAGGTGGTCCGATATCTTGTTAGTCAGGTGGCCAACATCAACGAGCAGAGCGAAACATACGGCAGTCCCCTCTGCGCAGCTGTCATATCCGCCGGTAAGAATCAGGAATGGCCCTGGGCTCGCAAAGAGGGCGATCAAGATAAAATCGCCAGGTTTTTGCTCGAGGATCACGGCGCCGACCCAAGCTCGCGCGGAGGACCATTCTATTCGCCGCTGCAGGCGGCTGCGGCCTTTGGCGACGCCGACATGGTCCAGCTGTTGCTTCACCACGGAGCAAATTTGAACGACGTTGGTGGAGATTTCGGTACGCCCCTACTGGCTGCTATCCGTAGACATCACGACCGCATCTTCAGAGTGCTGCTGGATAGCGGCGCAAGCACCGAGGTGTCGTTCAGAGGTAAAGTGCCCCTCGAGGCTGCTTTTGACGCAGGAAATACAGTGGCTGTAAATTACCTCCTTCAACAGCCCGGTGAGAATGAACACGATAAGCATCCCAGGCAGGTCCCGGATGTCAATGCCGCATTCAGCGACGGGAGCACGGCCATATGGCACGCCGTTCGTGGGAGTATGGTAAGTGCTCTGAAGCGCCTCGTCGACATGGGGGCCAGCCTAGCCAGCGACGACCCGCCCGCCAGAACCCTTCTCAGCTACGCTTTACCGTACAGAGTCCCCGAAGTCGTTGATTTCCTTGTGGATCTGGCCAGAACAGACGCAGCCGCCAACACAAGGATTCAGGTGGACGAGCGCAACGGGGCAGGTGACGCACCCTTGCATGTTGCGGCGCGATTTGAGGAGCTGGAGGATGTGGTATACAAGCTGTGCAACGAGTGTCGAGCTAATGTCGACATTGCGGACGCTCAAGGCGCAACGCCTCTTGCCATATCCATCCGCCATGGTCTCGCCAAGACTCAAGATATCTTGTTAGGTTGCGGCGCAGATCCAACAAAGAAGGATCATTTCGGCCGCGATGCCGTCTACTGGGCTTTTCTTTGTCTCGACGAAGGCGAAATCGGGAAATTAATCCAAGCGATAAGCGGAAAGGATGTGGTGACTCAGAAGGCCAGTCTCTCGCAAGCAATGTTTGCCGCTGTTGCCGCCAATAAAATGAGTACGGTCTTCAGGTTACGGGAGGAAGCGAGTCTACATCTTGGAAGGACGGAGCTGGTCGACAGAGATCAATGGTCCCTGCTATACACCGCCAAGCGCTATGGACATGGCGATGTTTCGAGGTACATTGGTGAGGAGTCAAGTTCACTTACTGGTGGTACGAGCTCGCGATTTTTTTTTTTCCTGCCTCCATGATATTTGCCTTCTCGTTTGGCCGGTTGGGTTGTTTGGGAACATAAGTTTGCTGACGTTTCATGACTCTCGGGAGAAAAGAAGAAGAGCAAAAACCACTGCTGCCCTCGGCGTGGTCGGAGGGAGACTTACAATACCCTCTTGAAGTCCGTCATAGTGGCCTCACAGTCTTTGTATCGGGTATGATGGCGCACTCTCGGCATTTCATCCTCGGGTCTCCTTTTCGAAGGGGAAAAGATCCATGACCAGCACAATGCATCACCCTTCCCATTTGAACCTCGGGCTGATATCCATCATTGCTCATCTCAACAGGGAAACCTCGGGTCTACGAAAAATGGCAACCAAGATGCCTCATCCGCGCAGATCACTGCTTCAGCGGCTTGGGAAAGTGCTATTTCGAAGTCCGTATCAATGCTCTCGGAGGGGATGCTGAGGATGACAAGGCAAAGGAATTGTAAGTGCCTCACAGTGACAAAAACCTCATATCAATAACGCTCGGAGTGATCTTTGTCCTTGGCCCTGACCACACCCTCTCTGTCTGCCCTTGTAATGTCTGGGGTTACGAGAGATGAGCCACGGATTTAACGGACTTTTGGTTTCGGCGATGCTGACATTGCGCCCTATGAAGAATAATCGGTGTTGGCTTCTGCCGCGAGCAAGCGGCAACGGACAGGATGGTCGGCTGGGACCGCGGATCCTGGGGATATCACAGCGACGACGGATCACTGCATCTCGAACGTGGCTCGGGGGTTCCATACGGTGAACCGTTTGGTACTGGTGACGTGATAGGATGCGGCGTGGACTTTGACCAGGGAAAAACGTACTTCACTCGCAACGGGCGCAGTTTCGGTAAGGACCCTGCCAGGCACCCCTCTGCCCGGCCGACGTCACCGCTCTTCACTCGGAGCATCTGACAGCTTTTCTCCGATTCTGACGATCTGATTCATAGGTGTCGGAGTCGTTGGGCTGAAGGGCAAATTGTATCCGGCGGTGAGTTTCGATTCCACCATGGTTGGACGCAGCGTGACGGCCAACTTTAACGGGCCATTCGACTTCCCATTTCCCTCTGCCGCTGCCTCTTCTTTCACAGAGCAAGAGGGTTCCCCTCGACCCATTGGCCGGAGAAAATCGTGGAAAACGACTGGCGAGCCCGACAGCGAGTCGGACGAGGACGAGGACTGGGGAGATTGGTGATGATGGGGAATCATTTGAGCGACCTTGTGACTTTGGAGGAAGCGGACGAGGAGACATTTTCCGTTGGGCATTTGATGCCCGATCCAAAACCCTTGACACAAGATGTTATTTTCGGAAGGGACCTGTAACGTTCACATGTCTAGCCACTACAAGCCAACAATCTCCATTCTCCTTCTCCTACTCTATTCTCAAGGCAGCGCTGCCCGTGAGCTCGTCGAACCAGGTCCAAACAATTGAGTCTCTCGAATCCAGACCAAGTAGGCGTCCCTCGCGCGCGCCGTGCACGTGAGCACGACTGCAGCCCTACCAAATGATAAGAGCAGACCCTATCAAAAAGGATTGCGTGCACTTTGCAAAGGAGTCACGAAGCAATGGCACAACACTCACTACATGAAGCACAAGGGACGAGTGCGTAGAATCGGCCATCCTTGCTTGTATGCGGA
Organism: Hypocrella siamensis; assembly: GCA_000731825.1. NCBI lineage: Eukaryota > Fungi > Ascomycota > Sordariomycetes > Hypocreales > Clavicipitaceae > Hypocrella > Hypocrella siamensis. The sequence goes on from JMQE01001205.1 coordinate 29,053, forward strand.
ACAAGGCACGATATTGGAGCGACGATGGATGATGTTTGGTCTCCTTTTTTTTTTCCCAGAACTTGGCAGCTGCTATTGAGGATCAATGTCAGAATCACATGTGAAGAGCTACTCCAAGACGTTTACTTATTTTCTCTCTAGCCAAGAGTATCAATTATTGGCTCTTTGCACATCGCCGCACGTCACTTTTCAGCAAGGCCGTCTTGTCACTCCCAACGTGTCTTTACGCGCCCATTATCAGGTTCACACTGCTTGTAGCCTGAGACATGCCCAAAGCAGGACTTGCTGCAGGTCAAAGTTTTCACCTGCCATCGGTCCTCTCTAGTATCATGACTATCCTTGAACCCATCTTGTCTGACTTCCAAGCCGTTTCGTTATCTGCAACAGCCCGTGCCGGACCTAGGTAGGTAGAAATGAATCCAGCGTAAAAAAGACGCCAGCACGTCTCAATTTTTTTTCATTTATGAGAGCAGAGACGTTTCTGCGACGCGCAGCAGGTTTTTAATATAGTCGTATATGACCCTATTTCCCAGTGCAATAAAATGAGATGAAGACGCTGCAGCTCGCAGCACTTGGGGCAAAAATGCTGGCGGGCCCTTTTTGTGAGTCAGAGCGCGTCAGCGAGTGATGAAATATCAAGAAATACAGAGCCCTGAGCGCGTGAATTAAATGATCGCAACAGGAACTTGGTAGAGCAGCTCATCAATTATGATGCTGCGGGTTCATTTCAGAGAGCGAAGGGGGGGAGAGTCCCAGTCTGGATATTTCTAGAATGATGGGATGCCCGAGACCATTTCCGCGTGATGGGTGGCGCTAGAATCCTGCGTAGGGGAGGTTCTATCTTTCTATCTTTTTTTTTCTTTTTTTTTTTCCTTTTTTTTGTTTTAACTCGCCATTCGAGGCTTTTAGCTCGGATCGGAAACCGGCGTGAACCTGCGATAAATGAGCACTTGCGGCTCGCGGCTCTCGAATGTCGAACCCAAGTCGGTAAGCGGGTTTTTCTTTTCCTTTGTGACCCGTTTCATTCATTTAGGGAGGGTCACGTCTATGGACTATGAAAGAGATAAGGAAAAAAAGGAGGAGGATGAGGTCGATATCCACACCATCGCGTGATCGCATCCGGACGAGCCGGGACGGACACGGAAAATGCAAGAGCGGCAGCAGTCGGGCTTTGCCAAATCTGTCAAAACCGTCTCGCACAGTCACGGTCGAGAAGATGATTGGGGTGCCGTGGCTCACGAGCTCGGACAGGCATGAGCTGACGGCGGAGTACGTACTAGGTAGGTAGAAAAGGAGAGCCAGAAGAAAAGGAGCAGCTCAGGAACCCCCGGGGTGGGGCTCTGCGATCTTTGGGAGTCTCAACGAACAAAAGAACAAAGAGAGCCCGTCGAACAAACAAAACGTCAACCAACCTTCCCCCGATCGAGATCTCTGTGAGATTTGGACCGGCGAAAGCCCCCCCCTCCCCCCTCCCCC
>JMQE01001206.1:0-30495 GCA_000731825.1 Hypocrella siamensis
GGGGGGGGGGGGGTTTCCCAAGACTCCGACTCTGAGTCGGGACTGGCCCCGTACAGCCTCACTCTATAAAAGCACGTGTGGTTTTCCGAGCCGTGATTGCTCACCGCACGAAGAATGACGTGGTCTGTATCGGCGCCCAGCCCCATCAGCTCGCTGCTCAGTCTATGCACGTGCACGCCCTCCTGGGCCTCGACAGCCTCGTACGTGAACTGGGATATCTTGACAAAATGCTCCGGATACTCGGGTGGGGTGAAATTCCAGTCGTTCAGGTCGTCAGGGAGGAAGACGGCGCCGAAATCGATGAGAATCTCCCGGATTCTGGCATCGTGAATCGCTGCCCAGACTTCAATCAGCTTGGGCCGCGCGCCTGGATCGCTGGTGGCTCCGGAGAGAATGTGCTCGACGACAATGTGTTGCGGGATGACGCGGTGGCGGAGTTGCACCGCAAGGCTCGCGCCATGGGGGTTGCCGCGGTGGTTGATGGATCGCGCGGCGCACCAGCAGTCGCCTGGTTCTTGCCATGAGTCCAGGGCGGCAATGGGTGGCAGGGGCTTCGATCCGCTTCGGTGGCCCTTTTCGTACTGCGCTTGAGTGACGATGCCCTCGCGGTTGGGGTCCCAAGTGGCTGAGCTGTGTTTGCTGTCAATCACGGCTCCTGATCCCACAGCAAAATGGTTGATTTGGTGTCGCAAATCCGTGTCCCAGTGTCTGTGGATAGAGCCCTTGGCGAGAGCATCTAGATGGGCGGCGCCCAGTGCCTCGCGAATCACTTCCTTGACGAGCTTCGTGACATCTGATCGACTCATGCCGCTCGACTGTACGTTGCTGGCCAGTTCGACAGACTGCTTCACCATCTCTTCCATCTGCGGCCGGAGATCCTTGAGCTCAGCCTGAAATTCAGACCGGTGACTTGTCAGCTCGTTTCTGAGATGTCGCAGGAATTCATCTCGCGTGACAACTTGGTCTCGTTCGACGTCCAGCTTCGTCAGCGACAAATGCTCCTTGACAATCTTGGTCAATCGTTCTTCAAACTCCTTTTGTGAGCCGGCCGATTTGACCTGATCAACCGCTGATCCAAGCATCTGTGCAATCTTCTCGTCGTTGCCCTTCACCCAACGATCCCAAAACATTGTCATTTTGCCACTCATTTCGCGTTCAAACTCGTGCAATGTCGAGTTCAGTTTGGAGTCGAGGACAGGATCGCGGATCATGCGTGAAGCAATGGCTTTCCACTGTCGCTCCGACGATACTTCGTACTCTCTTCCAACCTTATTGAAGGCCATGAAGCTCCCGTCTCCATGCAGTAAATCTCTCATTGCGTGCCAGAACTCTTGCGAAATCTCAGGTCTTCCGTTCCTGAGCTCCATATGAACAATGCTAGGAACAACGTTCTCGAGCCTCTTTATAGACGCATCTTGAATATCGCGCGCTCGCCGTAATGTGAGAAATTCCTCTTCCATGCGGCTCAGAAACGCTCCAACCTGGTCGCTGGTAGCTTCGCTGCTTTCCCATAAATCCTCGAGTTCTACCCACCGGTCCCGTCTGGGCCACGTAATCACGGGAATAAATTCCTGAATATTTTGTCGCATCGTATTGAGTGTCCTCCACGTGGATCCGATGGCCTCTGGGATCCAGCCACCTTCGGCTGAGCCGGCCAGCTGTGTGGCCAAGACAAATGCCAGAACAAATGCCAGCAAGCCGGCAACAATATGTGGTAGAAATCCAAATACCGAGGATAATCGATCCCAGAGATCTGTTGGGATCACGTAGTGAATGACTCGCATTATCGAATGAAGAAGTGTCTCTACGATCCACGCCAAAGCCTTGAGATATGTCCAAGGATTCAAGATTCGCAGCAAAAAGAGATGTGCGTGGGTTCTTGAACCTTCATGATCGGCTGATGATGACACATTCTCTCTATTCTGTAACGGGCTTTTGAAGGGTATCGACGATTTGAGCCAAAGCCATCCTTGATGCCAGGGCTGTTGCGATCCTCCAGCTTCTCGCTGGCGTCTCCGATGAGCCACTTCAGCCTCAGCAGCATCGATATCTCTTTGAATGGCAGCCTCCCTTTCGCGCTCATCCGTCGGATATCGCCGACTGAGTCTGAAAGGACTGCTGCTGACCAGAAACTTCGCATGGGCAAATAGGCTGGAGAAATTTGACGTTGCGTTTGCCCGGTTGAGCCAGCGACCAGGTCTGGGAATGTCATTGGATGATTCAGACCCCTCAGACGCAAGTGGTCCCGTTCGGCGATCGACAAATCCTCGATGCCCAGCCAGCCCAGCGCCATGGGTTCTGCTTGAGCTCTTTCGGGCTGTTGGCCCAAATTGCCTTTGATTGGGCCCGAAACGTTGCTGCTGTCCGAATGAAGTCATTGGCGGAGGTAACAGCGACCTATCCAGCCTGGTTCTTTTATGCGGATTTTGCCCCTGCGCAAACTGCGTACGGCGAGGAGCTGGCGTGTTGATTGACAAAACATGCCGTGGGCCCATTTCTCGATCCAGATCATCGAGCTCGCTTTCGTCTCGCTCCTCATCACTTGCTTCCACATCGCTATTTTCAACAAGGCGAGCTGCGACTGACCTGGGTGGTCGACGAGGTGCGGAACGAAGTGGTGACGAGCCCAGCCTCTCGTTGGCTCTTCTTTCTCGGACTGGAGACGGCTGTCTCACAAGATCGACATCATCCTCGCCTTGATAAGTAGCCTGGTGGTTCAGATTTGATGGACGAAGTCTGACATGCGGCGATTCACTTTCGGATGCAGGACCATCGTGTGATGGCGAATGACGCGCTGGAAGCCGAGAATGAAGTGCTCCGGGTGCTGAGTCAATCGTTGCATCACCATAATAATCACTTTCTAGCCCAAAGCTTCTCGCATCATCCCCTTCACTATCATCTGCAGCGGGAATTCTCTCTGAGGCCAGGGGGCCACCTGGTCCGCTGAAGGTAGAAGGGCCCGAGAGATCTACAGACAGTGAGAATTGAGCAATCAGAAAGAAAGGGTCGGAAAGGCCAGCACATACAAGATAACTGATGACCGCCTTGCTGCATTGAAGCATCGACCGTGAACCCTGCCTCTGATACGGCATGCTGCTGCGGTTGTGGTGAATCAAAGTTATCTTCGTGGTCACCTTCCTCAGATTCCGGCCGGACCAATGCAGACTTGACAGCGCTGCTGATATCTCGAGGTTGAGTTGAACGTAATCCATGGCCAGGCCGTGAGGGCATCGGCTCGACTTCCGCGCCATACGAGTATTGTCTCCTTGAGCCGGGGGTTCCTTGAAGTGGTGGTAGGTTTGGCTTCTCAAAAGCCGGCAGACTATTCTGAGTGTTTGGCGGGTTCGCACTCCTGATTGAGGACCTGAGCTGTCGAGGAGGCATCGCGACACTTGACGAGACGCGATACAAACCAACTTTCTACGTTCGCGTTACCAAAAAGAAAGGCTGGCTGAAAATATTGCAGTATTTGTTCTTCTCTCATCTGTTTGGCCTCAACGCGGTGCAAAGAACGACGCGATCGCTCCGGGTCACGTGTGAAGACGACGGGCAGCCACCCCAAGCTTCGCATTTAATCACGCAGCGCGGCAATCGGCCTGTGAATACAGAGCGCTCAGATTGGGCAGTCGCAGAATTTGCCATTGCCCGGGACGGGCCATGTCATTGTCGCCTATATAGACACCAATAGACACCAATGGGGGCGATAGGGACGAGCAGCGCATTTCATGCCCTTGAGCTTGCTTACTTGCGGATGTTTGCCAGGCCGGTTCCGTGAATAGGACGTGATGGAAACGTCTATGGTAAAGGGCTAGAGAGAGGTGGGGCACTAACCATCACAGACCAACCAGGCCTGTGAGCTCTGAGGGTGGCTTTGGCCGATGGGATGGACCATACCTTTGTTCATGGAACATGCAATGTGCGTGGAGACTGCGTCTTCTTTTCGAATCCAGTTTATCGGCTGTAACCGAATGGGTGATCGTGATAGGTGCGCAAACAGGGCGATGCACGGCGGCAGCTTTGGGGTGGACCTCTCGATGAACCAGGGCCCGGTTTTATTCGAGTAGCCGCTGCAGGGGAAGAATGGCTGTTGTAAAATGTTATCAAGGCCAATCCTTTTCGCCGAGACTCATGACTTGCCGGCAGCCAGGAGGGCTGGAGGGTTTCATTGTGGCGCGGCTACGAAAATGAGAATTGCTGCGAGGGACTGTCATCCTATTTAAGGATTGGACGTGTGTGTCCCCCATCATACAATAAATGGCCGAATTCCTGCCACCCCCTGGGCTTGGCTTGTGACTTTGACCTGTCTTGTTCTCCCTTTCTGACCTTCAATTTCCTCTCCGCCAATCAGCACTGCTTATTCCGTCTCCTGAATCGGCTCGTCCAACTGCTACAGGCCCCAAGGTTGGTTGCAGCCTGTTGTTGCGCGCTCCACCCGTACCTGAGCTGCCCAGAGCTGCCTGCCTAGAGCTGCCTGCCTAGAGCTGCCTGCCTAGAGCTGCCTGCCTAGAGCTGCCTGCCCAGAGCTAGCCCTTCGACAAACCCCGCCAAAACTTCGTCAATTGTTCAATTGCCTCAAATTTACCGTGCCGGCTACCGTCTCCAAGTCTCATATGATGCCTGTGGGAACTGTTCTTGTTACCGGGTATGTCCGACTCATGAACCTGGGAAAACCAAATGGATCCCACCATTGGTTCTTCAGATCCAGCACATTCTTTCCTGCGAGCCTGTCGGGGGTCGACTCCGGTCCTGACCTTGGCGCCTTAACCGCTCACATGCAATTGTCCTGACGATTTTTGGATACAGTGGTACCGGCTACATCGGCTCTTTCACCACCCTGACCCTGCTTGAGAACGGATATGATGTTGTCATCGTGGACAGTCTGTACAATTCCTCCAAGGTCGCCGTAGACCGCATCGAGAAGATCAGTGGCCGTCGCGCCCACTTCTACCAGGTCGACATCACCGATGAGAAAGGACTGGATGAGGTCTTCGCCAAGCACCCTGCCATCGACAGTGTAATTCATTTCGCTGCTCTCAAGGTAGGAAGACTGGGCCGGAAGAGCATTCGACGATCGAGCATGTACAATACTGACAGATCCTTTCGCTCTAGGCTGTTGGGGAATCTGGCGAAATTCCTCTCGAGTACTACCGTGTCAATGTCGGTGGCAGCATTGCCCTTCTCCGCTCCATGGAACGCAACAATGTGACCAACATTGTCTTCTCCTCCTCTGCTACCGTCTACGGCGATGCTACTCGCTTCCCCAACATGATCCCCATCCCGGAGCACTGCCCCATCGGTCCTACCAATACTTACGGTCGAACCAAGTCGACAATTGAGGACGTCGTGACAGACTGCGTTAATGCCCAGCGCAGCAACCTGAAGAAGGCTGGCAAGCCTTTTGAGCAGTGGAACGGTGCTTTGCTTCGATACTTCAACCCTTGCGGTGCTCATCCTACCGGCATCATGGGCGAAGACCCTCAGGGGGTCCCATACAACCTGCTGCCCTTGCTGGGCAAGGTTGCCACTGGCGACAGAGAGAAACTCCTGGTCTTTGGCGATGGTGAGTGATAGCTCAGCAATGACTGAATTCGCGACGCTGACGAGTTCCAGACTACAAATCGCACGACGGCACCGCCATCCGCGACTACATTCACGTCCTCGACTTGGCGAGGGGTCACCTCGCCGCTCTGAAGTACCTTCGGGAAAACAAGCCTGGTGTAAAAGCATGGAACCTGGGATCTGGCCGGGGCAGCACTGTGTTTGAGATGATCAAGGCTTTCAGCGCCGTCGTTGGACGGGACCTCAAATACGAGGTCGTTGGCCGCCGACAGGGCGACGTGTTGGACCTGACGGCCAACCCCACGCTGGCCAACAAAGAGTTGAACTGGAAGACAGAACTTACCATGGAGAAGGCATGTGAAGATCTGTGGAGATGGGTGAAGAACAACCCCCAAGGATATCGACAGGAACCACCAGCCGAGTTGCTGGCAGCCATCAAGACACCTTCTTCAAGCACCTAGCGCAGTGCACTGGGCACAAGAGCTGGCTCGAATCTTGGGGACTTACGGGTGACTGACGCATACTCTAGCAGCCTAGACTGCGATTAACAACTTGAATGGGATGAAGAAGAAAGGTGATTTCAAATTCAAATGCAGATGATGGGTGCTGTCCTATGCTATAGAGATCTATTACAAATTGGATTGCATTCGTGCCGGTCAGTCGCAGCTGAGGAGGAGCTTTCCTGTGGTCTTGCGGCTCTCGATGTCAATGTGAGCACGAGCAGCTTCAGAGAGGGGGTAAATGTCGTGTATGGCAACATTGAGTTTCCCCGAGGTGACGAGCTCAAAGAGTTCAGAGCTGTACTTGTCCAGGTCCTTGCGCTCCGCAATGTATCCATTGACAATCGGACGCATGAGCTTGACATTTTTAGGGCCGAGACGTAGAATGTTTAGTGGGGCGACGACGCCAGACTATTTTTTCATCCTCAAGGTCAGCAATCATCATTTTTTTCCTTCGAGGAGGGGGAGGCGTCAAAATTCCAGCAAATGGGTGGGGTTCCTGGATCAGGAAGAGCTCAACTTACAGCGTTTCCGAATGAAATCAATTGCCCCTTCATGGCAATCATTTCCAGGTCGGCATCGAATGTGGCGGCGCCGATCCCGTCAAAAATGACGTCGACGCCGTGACCGCCCGTGATTTCCTTGACCTGGGCCACGACATCCTGCGTGGAGGAATTGATGATCCACTGCGCGCCGTTCTTGCTGGCCAAGTCACACTTTTCCTGGGAGCTCGCCGTGGCAATGACCTTGGCCCCGACGCTCTTGAGCATCTGCACCAACAAGAGGCCCGTTCCGCCCGCGGCGGCATGCACGAGCGTCCACTGGCCTGCCTGAACGTTGGCGGCTTCTCGAACAAAGGTCCATGCTGTCAGGCCTTGGGTGAGGACGGCCGCGGCCTTTTGCGTGGTCAGGTTGTCGGGGATGACGATGACCTTGTCAGCATTGACGACCGAGTATTGCGCGTAGGCCTTCTCGTCGAAATGGACGACGCGTGCGCCAACGGGAATGGTCACGTCGCCGGAGGCTTTGGAAGCGACTACTTGGCCGGCTGCTTCGCGACCCAGCACGAGGGGGAGCGTGGATGGGTAAAGGCCAGATCGGAAATAGGTGTCGATGAAGTTGATGCCAGTGTATTCGTTGCGAATCAAGACTTGGTTTGCCGATAGGTCTGGGACGGGAACGTCTTTGTACTGCATGACCTCGGGACCGCCGGTTTCCAAGATCTGGATAGCTTTCATAGTACTAGGAATGGGGGCCATGATTGTGACGATGGTGTTGTTGAGGGGGGGGTGTGCTGCAGGTGGCGGGGTTATTCGGATGGTGCTGAGAATGGATGTTTCTTAGTTGAACTTGTCTTAAAAAAACAAAGAATCACAACGTTTTGGTCCTTATATAGAAAAATATAGAATACAAAAAAGAGGAAAATAAAATAGCGAAGTCTTTCGCGGAAATCACCCATTCACCGAAATCCCGGGCGCTTTACATCTCTGGTCGGGATCCGGCATTTGATTTATAAGGATTGACTCAATGAAGTGCACATAAAATCGCGAGATTGCTGGCTTGATGCAGTTCCGTTGCGGGGCGGGAATTGAGCGAGGCGGATTAATAATACCCTTTGTGCAAAACCCCGTTCTCATTCCGGCATTTTGAAGTGAGCGGTGAATTAATTCGGGGAACCGACTGGACAATTCGATGCTCTTTGCCAAGTCACGTCAATTCAAACGAATTGAACTTTACGTCTTCTGAATGAGGCATGGATGGCTTGCAAGGACAGCCATCTTTCAGAGCAGTCCTCTTCACCTTTCCTCGTGGACTTGTTCCCATTTAGGTACTTGGAAGCGATTGAACTGATCCCAAGCGCGCCCAGACAAGGAGAGCACTTTGACAACGATTGTCTTGAAAGTGCAAGTAATCCAAGAGCGGCAAAGTACAGTCGAAAGAGGGCGATTCGCCGCTGCCAGAAAGAATCACGAAACCTCATTACCCTGTCGGTGGCCACGCAACGCATCCGCAACTTCGGCGAGAGACGGCAGATCATGACGTGGGAATTGCTAGGGATTACCCAAGTCCGAGGCTTAGCGGAGGGCCGCGACAGCATCTTCTCACTTGCTTCGCGCTCCCGCAACATCGCATTGATCTGCTGGGAATGGTGAAACATGGCATCGGTGATCAGCCGGCTCAACTCGAATCTCGACTGCGAGAGAAAAATTCGGCAGCTTCTGGCGATTGGAAGTCGAGACTTAGACGGCGGGCCATAACTTGGGGTTTCTCGCCAAGTCCGTTAGCCGGGCTTGGTGACGCCAACCGCCCGTGGTCCAAATTTAGCCATGACTTACACCTTTCAGGAATGCGTCTCACCCAATTGGAGGCTATCCCTCTTAGGGGATAAACGAGCATTCGAACGAATTCGGCGTCGGCTAGCGTGCAGTGCCACTCGCCCTCGAACGCTCGATTGATTCATTTTCGAGAGCAGGATGGATGCCATTTATTGTCCGGAATTACTTTGCAAGCCAAGCCAAGGGAGAATGGCGCCGCATTGACAGCTCCAATCAAGACCAGGGGAGGAAAGCCCAGCTTGCCGATCGGCAGGCAGGGTTCTGTGGCGCTTCCTCCTTTGTGGCGCCGATCTTGCTGGGTGCGTGGCCCGCCAGCTGCCCGCCAGCTGCCCGCCGGCGCACGACAACTGCCCGGCAACTTGCCTCCTCCCTGCCTGCCACCAGTGACGCCCGCGTGTAAGCTAATTCAGCGATGGCATCGGAAACGTACCTAGCTGGCTGGCCCAAGACATGGGACTGGCGGTGATATGTCACTACTAGCATAGTGCCCGATATAGCACCAGGGTTGAGACCAGATGAGTGCGGCCTAGCTCGCCATGTTTGGCATGCACCCAGAACCAGAGGGTGCCAGGGCTGCGGTATCTAAACCCGGGGCACGCCTCTCGCCCTCGAAACCAAATGTCGATGCAAGTTGAGCAGCTGTCGCCGGGTCGTGTGTATCCCTTGATGCTCTCGTCAATACCAAAATGCCGTTTCTCACGCCGACAGATTGCCAGAGGCGCCTCATTCAACTTTCCCGGGAATGGGGAGTCGATTTGCCTATCGTGCCAGCTCCTCTCACCCGACCACACAACCCGCCGTCTTTCTGGACTGCCAAGGACGATCAGACCGCCGAAGAGCTCTTGCAGCGTCGAGCCTCAGAAGCCGCACAGTATCAGAAAAAAAGCAGTCTCAGCAAAGCCTTTTCATCCAACAACCTGAAGAAGGGAAAGAATTGGGATCCCCCTGAGATTCTCGAGGTTTTGGCATCCTGGATCGCCAGCAAAGGAACGCCGGGCGTGGTTGAAGCTCTCATATCCAAATTGTCTGCCGCTGGCGTGGAATTCAGCGGCAACCATATCAAGCAAAAGAACGGCATCCTCAATCGGAGAAAAAGTCTCGATACTTTTATTGACAGGGCCAAGTTTTTGAAGCTTGCTGTCCAAGGCAATCAATATGATATACTTCAAGTCTTGCTGCCACACGCTGATCCTTATTCCGTCGACCAGGCGCTTGGTCCCGCCATCCGAACTGGAAATATACAAATCGCCGAGTTATTGCTGCGATACGGCGCTTGCGCCTCTCAGAGTCCCGAGGGACAGGATGCTTTTCGACAGGCTTGTATCAAACAAAACCGATCCAATCTGATAGGTCTGCTCCTGCAGGCGGAGCATCAACCATCGCCTGCGTGGACATCGGCATGCATGACCGACGCAGCCAGCGCGGCATGCCTAGAAACAGTAATTCATCTGAGCAGGTCCACGGCCGACGGATGCACTAACCGTGCCGAAGCCTTGAAGGCTGCCATCGTGCTCGGGCGACAAGATATCGCCTTGGCAATCATCATGGGAAACAAACCACCTCAAGGGCCTGGTCTCGCCGAAGCATTCCAAGTTTTGTTTGACCTCACAACCATCAGCGCGTCGACCAAAACTGTCATGGCCGAGTTGCTCCTATGCGCAGGTGCGCGCGGCGACATTGTTTCCCGAGCACTGGAGCGAGCTGTGGAAGCTCAATTCTATGACATGGCCTCTTTGTTGGCAAAATATGGCGCTTCCGCCGAGTTCAATGATGCCTCGGCATTGAAAACGGCAATTTCTCGCGGTGAAGTTGACTTTGTAACCTCGTTTCTCACAGAATCGGCCAAGTTGACACCTGCGCTGGCATCGAGCTGCGTGCCGCTGATCGCGAAACACGCTGCGCCTGGCACCCGTGCCACGGTGCTGAGTCTCCTCCTGAGGAAAGGAGCAAAGGGCGTTGCCCTGGATAACATGCTCATCGACGCGGCGGCGGCAGGAGATATCGCTTCTGTAGAATTACTTCTTAGCCCGAATTTCCCACCATCTGCGTCTACCACCGCCAAATCGAATCCATCTCCGCGCCATGAGGTCGCCTCGGTTGATCACAAGTCGGGAGAGGCACTCCGGATTGCCGTTCTGCGGGGAGATGCGATCATGGCGGACAAAATTCTTTCGAACCGTCCTACTGCCGAAACTCTGTCCAGAGTGTTCCCCATGACGAAGAAACTTACCCCCAAAAATCGCTACCAGATGGTCCAGCTGTTCTTGAAGCGATCCTTGCCGGGTTCGTGCCTACACGGAGCCCTGCACGATGCTATCAACGAGGATGCATCGCAACGGGATATTGCACTCGTCCAGTTGCTACTAGAAAACAATGCCGACATCAATTTCAGCCAAGGTCCAGGCCTGACCGCTGTCATTCAACAAAGAGACACCGCTTTACTACAATCACTTCTCGAGAAAGCATCACCCCAGACTGCCGCCGCCCGAGTTACTGATGCGATGAACATTCTCGATCACAGGGAGCGCTTCAACATCATGGCCATGTTGATCAACGCCGGCGCAGTCATGGGAACTAAACAAATCGCCTCGGCGCTGTTGCAGACGTTAGGAGAGAACCCTGTCGACATGTCACTCCTCAAACTGTTGCTTCAGCAAGGGGGCGCCGATGTGAATCTTTTCGAAGGTGCAATCGCCCAGAAGGCGGTGTCGAACTCCGACCCCAAAGTTCTCGACTTGGTATTCGGCTTGGGCAGACCATCACCCTCGACGGTAACATATGCCTGCAATGAGCTGGCTCCACAGCCGTCAAATGACAACAAGGCATGGAAATTGCGTGCCGTCCTCTCCAAATGCACACACAAAGAAGATTTGAATCGGCTCTTGGTTCATGAAGTGCAGTTGCTCGTCAAGAGCGGCAACGATCAGGTTTCTCTGTCCACGCTGAAGATATTGCTCGACGGCGGAGCTGATCCCAACGCCTACAAGTCGGCAGCTTTTTGTCATGCAATCAAGGGGTCCAACGCAACCGTCACGGATATGCTCTTCAACGCCAAGATACCACTTACGGCCACTTCAATCGGAGCGGCGCTCCCCCACGTCCTTCAAGTCTCGGACTCCATGGCAAGGCTCTCGCTGATGCAGCGACTCATGCAGATGGGAGCCCATCCGCTAGAGGCAAATCGAGCATTGATTCACGCTTTGACAGCCCATCCTAAGGATGTTGCTTTGCAGAGCGTTCTGGCTGCCGCAGCGGACACCTCAGACGGAGAGGCGATGACATTGTGCGTCTCAAAAGAGTCTCCTGAGACACTAGACCTGCTCCTGGTCAAGTCGCGATGCACAAGGGCAACTCGAAATGCAATGCTTGGAAAGGTCATGGAAGTTGGGATCCCAAAAGCCAGGTATCACATGTGTGAGAGCTTATTGAAACTTGGCATTTCTTCGGACGTCGCATCGGCCGCGTTGCTTGTCGCAACCCGAGATGGCGATGTTCAGCTTGGTGATCTCCTCATGGCCCATGGCGCCAGCATTAGCTCCAACAATGGTCAGGTGGTGGTCGAGGCTTGCCGAAGCGGCTCAGCAGAGCTTTTGGGAATCCTGCTCAAGCAGAATGAAAGTGTCAACAACAGCATCTTGGAAGCTGGATTTCAGGCTGCAACCGAGATACGAGACCTCAACAAAAAGGCGCTCGTGTATGATCGACTGCTCAAGAAGGGCCTCAAAGGTGACTTGGTGGATGCGCAGCTGCAACCTGCAGCGCAATACGGCGAGGATGGACAGGCGGTTTTGAGAACCCTTCTCGCTGCGGGTGCAGATCCAAACTTCAACAATGGCGAGTGCGTTGTCGCGGCAATTAAAGGTGCCTTCATTGGCAATCTGGAGGTCTTGCTCGGACTTTGGACCGAAGGCGGCGCACAGGTGAGTGGCATCAAAGCTGAATCATCTTGCACTGCTCAATGATTGGACTTTGCTAACCAAAGTCGAATTCAGAGAAAGGTCGCCCAGCCCGCACTGACCAGGGCGCTCAAGGCATGCTGGACATTGAACAGAGAGAGTCGATTCCAGGTTCTGAACGATCTTTTTAAGGCTGGCTTGCAGGCAAATGAGAATTTGCACATTGCGCTTAACGAAGCAGTGAACGAAGATGACCCCGAAGACCGCATCGTGCGACTGCTTCTGGAGCACGGTGCTTCGCCAGCGGCAAATGGATGCAAGACTCTTGTTGATGCGGTCAACAGATCTGCCTCTGGCTCATTGACTTTGCTTCTGGAGACAAACCTTCCTCAAGAAGTGATAAGCAGGGCCTTCAACAATGCCTTCGTGGCAGACACATTCAACCAGTGGTTCTCTGAATCTGGCCTTGAAACAGCTCGTCTGCTTTTGAAACACGGTGCCACTGCAGATTCTCTGAGCGGCGCGCTCGTGCTTGCTATCAAACATTCGAAACCCGAGACGGAAGTCTTGACGGATCAATTTGTCACCCTCCTCGTTGGTCACGGCGCTGATGTCAATTTCGACAATGGCGAGCCGCTCCAGCAGGCTGCTTCCAAGGCAAACCCGTCGTGGACCAAGCAGCTTCTCGGATGCCGGCCTACTGTCGAGGCGCTGTCACTGGCTTTCCAGTGTATTTTCGACACAGTCCGCTCCCAAAATGAAGTGTTAGATCTGATCAAGATGTTTTCGGAATACCGAGACGGTGAGGTTCGCGTTGACGTGATGGACTGTCCGCCCGATTCGCAACCGATACTCGTCCGAGCTCTTTCTCAGTATCCGAGATCCAAAAAGATTCTAGAAACGCTTCTGGATGCCGGACTCTATCATGATCAAGCCACAGCATACAGAATGTATCAAGACATCGAGGATGCAGAAGAAATGACGCTCCTGTTGTGGGCGATCGCGCAGCCGCAAAAGCGGGTGAGCAATGCTGTCATCGAGTTGTTGGTCTCGCGAGGGGGTAAGTCATAGGACATGAAAGTCTCATTCGAAGTCAGGATCAAACAGTCACGCTAACGTGGTGCAACACAGCAAATGTCAATGCTCAGACAAGCATTACTCGTACTACACCGCTCATGCTTGCGATTCAAACTCGCCGGCCAGATCTTGTGAAGCTATTACTCGTTGGGGGCGCGGAAGTCGACGTCTTGAACTACTATGGCCGCACGCCTTTGGCCACGGCAACTCAAATTGGTGGTGATATATCCGCGCAAATGATTTCTCTCCTTCTAGCTGCCGACCCTTCTCGAGACGACGGCTCGCTTCACAACGCTGCCCGTGACCTGAATCTGCTGGTTGTCAAAGTCTTGGTCCAGGCCGGACACGATCCGGACTTTCCCAGTCCTCTGCACGAAGGGAGAAGCGCTTTGGCAGAAATTTGCCTCCGTGGTTCTGACGACACTGAGATGACGCCCGATAGGGAGCGCGCCATGCAAAAGGTGATGGCATATCTCATAGATCAGAAGTCAGACCTTACCGTCAAGTCGGAGGGCAAATCTCTTCTGCAGCTCTGCTTCGAATCAACAGACGCCATCACGACGACCAAATGCTTCCTCAAGAGCGGCATGTGGAAATACGTTAACAAGTCGTTCAACAACTATACTGTCGATGGATACACCTACTCGCCTACCATGTACATTCGGAAGCTTCTGCCCATCAGTGAACTGTCTGACTCCTTACTCGGCATCCTCAGGTCCAACCGCGCACACGACGTATACTACGCCATCTCGGGTGCACAGCCTCAAGACGCGGTAGGCTTGCCAGAAGACATGGAAATTGAAGAAAGGGCGCGCCAAGCCCGAATGAGTCGCCTAGCTGAGGAAAACGAGGACTTCTCCATCACCATGGCCCGAAAGCGCGAACTTGCCTCGGTGGAGCAACAGATTCTGCGACAAAAGGGAGAAATGGAAGACATGCGCCGTCAGAAGCTTCACAGCGAAGACATAGCAGCCGTCACGTCCCGGGCACAATTGGAGGAGTCGCTGGCCAGCACGGCGCACACCCGCCGATTACAGGAGCATCAGACGCTTGCCGAATCTTCCGTTGGGAGGAGCCGTGCGTTGGCTGCCACGGAATTGGAGGCCGAAGAGGCGAAGCACAGAAAGGTGCTTGAATGGGAGACCAAGATCAATACGGAACGAGTCGACAACGCACGTGCCTTGAGCTCGATACGGATCAACGAGAGACAGGAGGTGGAAAAGCTCGAAAGGGGGGCTGAATCGAGAATAAAGGAACAACTGGAGGCGCAGAGAAAGTTGATTGAGAGCCAGGAGAAGCTGGCAAAGAGCCTAGCCGAGGGGCCAAGCATTGGGCTGGGATTGAATGACCCCAGAAGACAAATTGGATACGTGACGGAGTTGAGTTGAACAATATGATTTTGAGGAAGTGATTTGACTGAGCATGCTGTACAATAAATTGGCCTGGCCACGGCAACGGCGTTCATCGAGGATAGGACCTTTTTTCTTTTCTAAGGGAATTTAAGACGATGAAATTATGCATCAAAGTGGAAGCGAATTGGACGATATTATTTTCTAGCAAAATGTCGGATAAATCCAGCCATCTCCACATTGAAAACGTTCTGGTCAGCACAGCCATCTATATTGTTGTACATTGAAACCCTTTGAGCACCGCGCAACAGTGACAGAGAAAGAAAGCAGAAGAAAAAGTAAGACAAAGAAAAAAAAAACAAGGCTCAGGCCTTCCTCGCCATCTCAATTGTCTCGGCGCCCGTCTCCACGACGCGATACGTGTCAGCATCGCCGAGACCGCTCGCAGCCTTGTCGTAGGCGTCGTCGCTCCGATCGCACAGCGCCTCAAGATCATGCTCGCTGAGGATGTCTTGACCGCCCGACGTCTCGTAGATCTGGCCATCCTTGAGCAGGAGCTGCCTGAGCATCTCCTCGTCGAGATGCTCTTTGGTGTCCATCTTTTGGCCCATGGATTTGAAGCCGCCCTTTTTGATGACGAGCTTCTCCAGCCGTCGCTTCGCGTCGGCCGACATGAGGAGGGATTCCTCGACCGTGTCCCTCGTAGCGAGGCGGTACACGATGACAGGCCGGGTCTGGCCGATGCGGTGGCACCGGTCCTGGGCCTGGAGATCCTGCTGAGGGTTGAAGTCGCTGTCGAACAAGATGACGGTGTCTGCAGATGCAAGATTAATGCCCTGCCCGCCTGCGCGCGTGGATAGCAAAAAGAGGTTGTATTCTGGGTCGGTGTTGAAGTCGTAAATCTGCTGCCGACGCGAGTCCTGTGGCACGGAGCCGTCGATGCGGCACACGTTCCAGTTGCGCAGCTCGCGACTGTAGTCTTCTAGAATGTCGAGCTGAGTCTTGAACTGCGAGAAGAGAAGCACCTTGTGGCCCTTTTCGAATAGCCTCTGCAGGAGTCTGTCGAGGAGAAGCATCTTGCCTGATGAGGTGATGATGGATTCGTCGACGGGGATCTCAGTCGATGTTGCCCATGGGTTGTAAAAGTTGTGCGGGCTGTTGCACACGAGGCGGAGCTGAGCCAACGGATTGCCCAGCTTCTTTTGGGCAAGTTGCTTTTCTGCGCGAAAAAAAAAAAAAAGAGAAGGGAATTCAGTACGGAGATGAAGAGGCTCGGGTATGTGGTTAGGGCAAACGTGCTGCTGCTTACTGGCAAGTTCCAAAGTCTCGGTCCTCTTGATCTCCGCGGGGGTCCGGAGCTCGTCCTCCTCCACTTCCTCGCCGTCGTCTTCACTGGCCAACTCGTCTGCCAGCTTTGCTTCAAAGGCATCGTCTGATAGCCTCTCTTCATCGGAATCAGCTTCAGCGTACGTTTTGCCCTTTCTCGCCCTGCCCCGAGTGCTGCTCGCGGGGGTCGAATGGCGGCTTGATCTGGTGCTCTTGGACTCAGATAGGGCTGATGTGGGTGGACTCTTCCGCTTGGCACTTTGCTTGGCTGGAGGAGTACTGAGAGCTGGAGAGTGTTCTTTTTTCTCCTTGATTTTGGCGGCAGGGCGTTTTCCCATCATCATAGAGAAAGCGTTAGGCGTAGAGACAGTCGTGGAGACAGGCATGGCTGTTTTGTGCAGCTTCTTGGCAGCCCGTGGACTTGATCTCACAGGTAATGAAACCGTCGTGTCGTTTGACTTCGTCTCCTTCTTCGACCCCTTTGCCCGGCTTCTGGACCTTGAAGCTTGCCGAGTTGACTTTTCAGACGATAGAGAATCATTGACCTTGTCAGTGATCTTTTTCTCGAGAAAAGCCCGAGTGTCGATCTGCTTATTTGTGAATGCGTTATACAAGTCGGTCTGCTCCTTGGTCATTGGGGCGAACAAAACATACTCCCGCTTCTTGGGTAGGTATGCAGCCACGTCTTGCTTGATTCGACGTAAGAGCAGAGGCTGCAGAATCAGATGCATTTTCTTGACCAGGTCCTGCTTCATTTGGTCTGCAATGAACTCCTCGGTACCTCGCTCATCTTCTAGATCGGAGAAGTCGAACCACGACTCGAATGCTTCCCAGTCTGTAAAGATGTTCGGCAGCAAGAAATGCAGAAGCGACCAGAGTTCTCTGAGATTGTTCTGCAGGGGCGTCCCGGTGATGAGCAATCGAGTGGCAGAGGAGAACTGTCTGAGTTGCTGGAACAGCTTTGCATCGGCGTTTTTCATGCGATGCCCCTCGTCCTGGGGAGGGGGGGGGAAGAACAAGATTAGCAGGCACAAAAGGGAGGGGAATCGAATGAGTACAAGGTACTTACAATGATGATGAACTCCCACTGGATCCGTGACAGGTTATGTTGGTCCCTCAACACCATTTCGTACGAGGTACAGACCACCGGGAATTGCGTAGTCGGTCGGCCCGCCTTGAGATTACGCATCACCCTGGTCTGAAATATCTCTTGCCGCTGGGTCTGGTTGCCATGATACATAACAACAGGGATGGAGGGTGTCCACTTGTGAAATTCGTCCATCCAGTTGGAAAGCGTGCTGAGAGGAGCTACGATCAGGTGCGGACCGAGATAGTTCTCTTGCTCGCGCAGCAAGGCTATCAAGGCAATGGTTTGTACCGTTTTGCCTAGGAAGCCAAGGTCAGCTCCCGTAGACTTCAACGTTAGTCTGAAGACTGAGGCAAGTCGAGTACGCACCCAGTCCCATTTCGTCCGCCAAGATACCGCTCATGCCTTGCGAGCAAATCTCAAACATCCACGTCAATCCCTCTAATTGGTAGTCGCGCATCGTGCCTCCGATCATGCACTTGGGCTGCTTGGCCATCTCCAGGCTGTGCTCGCCCAGCGTCTTGCCATCAAGACTGCTGCCTACGCGGCCAAGAACTTGTGTCTTCTTGGTGAGTATGTCGCTAAAAGCAGCGCTCTTCATCAAGAGTTCGTCCAGCTCCTTCGCCTTGGCTTCCCGCTCGGATTTTGTTTCGGCCTTTTTCTTTTTTCGTCTCTGGACCGCAGACTTCAGCTGCTTCTGTTCCACTTTTC
The DNA here is from genome assembly GCA_000731825.1 of Hypocrella siamensis. Lineage (NCBI taxonomy): Eukaryota > Fungi > Ascomycota > Sordariomycetes > Hypocreales > Clavicipitaceae > Hypocrella > Hypocrella siamensis. The sequence continues at coordinate 17,842 of JMQE01001206.1, forward strand.
GGTTTTCATCTCGCGCGTCTCTTTCTTCCCTGAGGAGACTGTCCTCGGTGAATTGGCCCTGTGCATCTACTTTCGGTGACGTGGGGGTTGATGGTGAGGAATGTGCGGTTGCTACAGCATGGGCTTCGGATAAGACAGATTCGGTGTCCGAAGATGACGAGCCCATTATGAATAATTTCGAGGTCAGTGTTTATTGTGACGACAATCTCAGGGTGGTGGCTAGATTTAGCAGCCAAAAGAGTGGACGGGAGAGGCCCGGTAGGCCAATTGCAACCCCTGGTGGCAAGACAGGCCAGGCCCCTAGGAAGAATTGAGCGATGGTCAATGAAGCCCGTGGAGGCGGAAAATAGGTCAAACAGGTGAAAAAAATGTGAAATCGCGCGATTGATTGTAATGTACGGCCGATTGAGTGTATACAAAGGCAAAGTGAAAGTTCATACAGGCAACGCATGAAACTTGGAATCTGGAGGTGTCGGCCACAATGAAGCAACGGACAACGCGCAGCCACAAAAAAAAGTCATGACGCATGGCGACGCGATCTAGGTGCGCAGTCACGTGCTCTGGCGCCTTTATTCCTCGAGCGCGTTGAGGGTTTAGTTGGTACATGCAGCGGTATGACAAAGGTCTTTGGCCACCAGGCCATATATTTAATACCTGTAAGCGGCCAAAAATATCTATAAGGATATTATGTATACCTATCTCTATTAGGAACCTATAATATCATATCAAATACCTTCCTCTACTAAGCTACCTATAGTATTCTGATTAGTTTTTTTTTTGGGCCGCCTTGGAGTATTAGGAGTGTGGTTTGGCGGCCGAAAAACCTTTGTCATTACCACTGTATGTACACACTGACGCACGATAGATGCAAAGGTGCCTACCCTAAAAGAAAGCTTGCATGTGACGGTCCTCTCACCAAGACAATCGACCTGCCCTAGAGTGAGACACTGTGTCATGGTACAGACAATTTGAGAACTGGAAAGATTTTAAAAAAAAAATTGATTTTGCATGGCGGTCCTCCTAATTCACTATCGTGATTCACCGCTTCATATGGTGACACCCGCTCCCGTCCGTGATTCACTACCCCCTCCCATGGCTCTTCTTTGCTTCCCATTGTCCCATAATTCGCTCTAGGGGCGGTCAGTAGTCAACAGCACCCATCACAATGCTTCGATTCAAATTCTCTGCACCGTGACATCACACGCATGCAGTTCAATTAGACATGATTGAGGCAAAGAAGCGTTGCTAGTTCGCGTTCGCCATCCATCCTTGACGAGGCCCATAACGCCCATTGCATCGACAGCACTCACATCCACGAGATGGTCTCAACCCCCACCAATCTTTCAGAGACCAAGAGCAAGTCGTCGGGCAAATGTGTCCCTGATGATGTTGTTGGCGAAAAAAAAAAAAAAAAAAAAAAAAAAAAAAACTGGCGTGGCTGATTGCGAGCTGCCAAGTCGGCGGGGGAAAGTATACGATCACATCATCACCCCCGAAATATTTTGGAGACCAGTTGCTGTTGATATGGTGAGTTTGGTCGCAGAGACGCACCATTTGGTGCTCGATACGAGTGCGGCCGCAGTGCCATCGCTTGGGCCATGCCTTTGTTGACTTGAACGTCAAAGACAAGTCGTACATGACGACCATTGTTCACCCGAAAGAGCTCTTTGGAGAATGTTTTGAATACGCCGATCAGATTTGCCATTTTGCTTGACTTTTGAACGGCATTGCTTCTGCTTTGGGAAGGGAGGGTTTTTAGGTGCGTCCAAGCGACCTAAAGGCCCTCCAATAGGTTGGTCTTGCAGCCAAGGTCTAAGATGCCTTTCGGGTCGACATGACCGTGTCATGTGTCGAACACAATGCCCCCCAGGAGTTGGCGATAATTGAACGGCGCAGCAAGTCCTGGCTGACCGAAGCTGGCTATCTTGCTCAGTACTTTTGGCACTGTTCTGGCTTGCTTGCCCCTCGTTTTCGGGCGCCTAAAAATGTATTAGAAGTACGGTCTGGCGGCCAAAAACCTTTGTCATACCCACTGTACTCCGTCCGCCATGCGAGCCCCGCCGTGAAGAGCCAAGGAAAAAAAAAAAAAAAAAAAAAAAAAAAAAAGATCCAATGATCCTCATCCAAACTGTAGACAACTCTCAGCCCACCACTCCCCAAGCAACGGAAAGAAGAGCGCCGTCCCCGTTCCCGCCGGCGCCTTCTCAACCCGCTCCCAACCCTCGAAACTGTTCTCCCTCGGTGCTCTGCGTCCCATCATCCGGACGAACCCAGCCATTCTCGCCCGACAATTGAGCAAAATGGCCACCTCCATCGCCGACCAGACCTATACCCCCACCGACGAGGCCGAGATCCAGCAGTGGCTCACCACGTCGGAGCGTGTAAAGTCCAGCGAGGACAAGTCGTCCATTCTGGACACGCTCAACAGCCACCTCGCCAGCCGAACGACGCTGCTGGGCAGCAAGCCCAGCAAGGCCGACGTGGCCATTTACGAGGCCCTCTCGCCCCTCGTCGCCAGGTGGACGCCCGATGAGCGGACCGGCGAAAAGGGACGACCCCATATCGTGCGCCACCTCGACTTTGTACAGAACTCGTCGCTGTTCGGGCTCGAGCTGGGCCCTGAGCAAAAGGTTGCCGTGGACCCCGACGACGTGCGCTACGTCAAGCCGCCCGTGGACGCCAAGGCCGAGAAGGAGCGTCTGAAGAAGGAAAAGGCCGCTGCCGCTGCCCCTCAAGGCAAAGACGCATCGCTCGTCGAACGGACCAAGGAAAAGGTCAAGCAAAAAGTCGACGAGGCTACGAGCGCAGCAGCTCCCAACACCAGGCCCAAGAAGGAAAAGGCCGCCAAGCAGCAGAAAGCTCCTCCCGCTGCCGCTGCCGCTGCCGCCCAGCTGTCGCCGTGCCTGATCGACCTTCGTGTCGGCCACATCCTCAAGGCCGTGAACCACCCGGATGCGGACTCGCTATACGTCTCGACCATTGCCATGGGCGACGCGGCCGGCAACGACGACTACACCGAGTACCAAGGCCAGGTGTGCCGGACTGTGTGCTCCGGACTCAACGGCCTGATCCCTCTCGAGGAGATGCAGGGTCGCAAGGTCGTCGTCGTGTGTAACTTGAAGCCCGTCAAGATGCGCGGCATCAAGTCCTGCGCCATGGTGCTGGCCGCGTCGCCCAGGCTAAAGGATGGAGAGGTCGACGACCACAAGGGCCCCGTGGAGCTCGTTTCCCCCCCGGAAGCCTCCAAGGCCGGAGACCGCGTCTACTTTCAGGGCTGGCAGGGCGAGCCCGAGGGCGTCCTGAACCCCAAGAAGAAGATTTGGGAGACTTTCCAGCCTGGCTTCACCACGACCGACAGCTTGGAGGTGGCCTTTGACGCCTCTGCCGTCGAGCAGTTGCCCAAGACGGACGTGGGAAAGCTGGTCACCGAGAGCGGAGGCGTCTGCACCGTCCAGACATTGAAGGGCGCTACCGTGAGGTGAAGTAAGATAATCTGCGTAACAACCATCGTCGGGCACGCATGAATAAAATGAAGCTGCTTTTGCCGAGGATAGATAGATACCTGTCACATCATGACGCGCTCGCTGTAGGCCCACGTGCAGAAGTGAAATGATTTAATAATATTCATCATTCCATACTTCTTTTCAAACTTTTTCTTCTTTTTTTAAAACCACCAATTTCGTCTGCCCCAATGACTCCGTTCTAATTTACAACTCCCGAAATGTCGCTATATGCATACAAAAATCTTGAAGGATCAAATGACCTCGTGCCAGCTTGTGCTGACGGAACCGCTGAAATCGCTCTCCATAACTCTCCGCCTCTTCTGGAGAGAAAAAAAAAAACCCATAACGCCGTGCCGGTGCTTTCTTTGACATTTTACAATCAAGGGGCCTGTCAAATGCAAGAGGAAACCCGTGTGAGTTCTGGCCCCGCCTTTTGCTTGATGATACAATCGATAAGATGTTGGGCCGTCACGAAAAGAAGTATTTACTTTCTCGAAGACGGGTGACATCGAACTCTCCCTGAACTTTTGTGTTAGCAACGGGTCATAAAGGCTCTTCAAAAATACGTTCAACAATGTGACGTGCCTTCTTGGGGACGTCCGGAATAGTGAGTGGCAGCCAGACCGGAACGGGAGCGCTACGTCCGGACTTAGTCTTGTTGGCCGTCTTCTTGTCCTTCTTTTCCTTTTTGTTGCCCACCATTTGCACCTCGAAGTGGTTGGTGGTGCCCATGTCGCTCACGTCACGTTGAGACAACGCGACGAGGTCGTCTTCTTCATCGTTGGTTTCCGATCCATATTCATCTGCCACCAAAGTCATCTCGTCGGCTCCAGTCGTCAAGGTCGGGTGGACGTCAGCATCGGCGTCGTCGCTTTGTGGTATTTCGCCGAGTGCAATGCCCGCGATATCGTCCTGGGCTTTGATCTCGGCAGATTCCCCACACATATCCTCGTACACAGACGCCGGGGTGACGATTTGCTTTGCAGCCTCGAGGTCCCAAGGGTTGCCTGACAGGCGAAGCGAGTTACGTTTGTGTTCGAGTAACAGCTCCTCCTTGGGTGAAAGCTTGCTCTTCTTCCTGAGCTCCCTGATCTTCTTGGCCACGGCAGACTGAGGCTCGATGTATGACAGGTACAAAGATCCCTTGTGCCGCACCTCAAACTCCTTTGCCAGCCGGCCGACCACGTCTTCTTCATGAATTTGGATGAAGGCCTCCCGCAAGACCTCGTTCATGGTGTCGACGTCGCAGGCATGGGTCCAGAATGAGTCGTGGACGGCAGCAAAATCGAGGCCGCGGTCGTTGCACTGCAGGGCAGAGAGAAGCATATGGCTGGCGTCTAAGGAATGGATGAAGTTGGGCGGGAAACCCTGCAATTGCTTCCTCCTGTTGACAGCATCAGTTTGGTCGGGGACTGGGAACACGACAGCCTGGAGGCACGTTCGGATCTCTTTCAGTACGTTCTTGCGGTATGGCTGGACAACAGGCAGCCGGAGGGGGGACGTCCAGACTACCGAGGAACGGAATTGTTTCGTCAACGCATCAAAGTCGCATTCTCCCGTGGCAGCCTTCTTTGCTCTCTTGCGCCGACCGCCCTCGCCGACCGGGGGCGCCGCGAAGCCGTCGGCCATCTGCTGTAGTTGTGCGGCCGTAAGCGCACGGCACACCCGGTTGCCAATGTCGCCGAGCCAATACTGGATGTCGTGAGCACCACTGAACATGGATTGTAGAGCTTTGAATATGTGTCTGGCGATGTACGTGGACAGCACAATGTTTGGAATGCCACATTCCTTGCCCATATCAGGGTACAGGGCGTCGATTTGCTTGCAAACCTGCTTCTTCGCTCCGGCAAAGGTAACGCCGTAGACATTGGTCATGACAGTCTGCTTGACAACCTTTCGAGTGATCTTGCCCTGCAAAACTTCTGCCGCTTTGACTTGGGCCTTGGCGTCTTCGTCGATGGCCTCCTTGACCTGGTTTGCGACAGCAGAATAGACATCTGCAGGCCGATCAGCCGGCTCCAAGTTGACCTGTCTCGCGCCCCAAGCATCGCCGCCCAGGGCAGCGTAGTGCTGGAGGCCGTTACAGGTGCCATCCTGCTGAATGGGCAGCTGCGACTTGAAGCGAGTAGGGTCAGGGAGGTCCAAGGCCGCCTTCATCTCAAAACAAGCAGCCAGGCACTGCCATGGTTCCTCCGCCTTGAGCCACCAACGGGAACCATTGAGTGGGTTCGTCGCCGAGTCAATAATGTTGGCCACATTGTCGTTGGCGAACTTCTCGCGCTCGTCAAAGCTGGATTTGTCAAGTCCGTACAAATTTGCAAGGTGGATTTTCAGCCATCTAAGGCCCCGGATGCCCAGCTCCTTCCCTCTGGCAAAGGAGAGGACAGCTCTTGCATGATCCGCGCCCATGTGATTGAGATAAGTCGGCATGGGATATGCTCGGCCTCTGTAGTCGATGTTGTGAGGGAAATAAATGGTTTGGTTTCGGAATGTCCTGGCTATCTCTAGCTGAAGATTCATGAAGCATCGCTGAGAGTGCAGTCCGGAACGTTCGTTTTCGACTGCCTTGACGGCCCGAATCCACGTCTTGTGAAGCAAGGGATCAGCGGAAGCGTCTGGCTCAGGAGGCACTTCAAGTCGAGGATCCAACGGAGGTATGTTGGCGATCTCCTCTCCAGTGTTCCAGGCCTCCATCATCACCGTCAAAACATTGTTGTTGATCTGCCACGCAGTCTTACCGAGCACATCTAGTCCCTTGAAAATCTGCTTCAAGTCGCCGCTCTTGATAGCCGCTTCAGTGTAAAGCTTCTGTTCGACGTCACCCGGCCTCGCGCGAACGAATGCCGTCTTGCTCTCGAGAAATCCACCTTCGTTGATGCATCGCCAAGGCTTGGGTTCGACAACCATTGGAAGATGCTTTGCGAGTAAATCGCCAACAGGTTCTCTTTTCACCTGCTCCAAGAGAACTGGATTGAGATAGAGCACTCCGACCTTCTTTCCCTTTCGAGGTTGCTGCATGTGGGTGAAAGCTGGCTGGAACTGGCTGATCTCTTCCTCGCTCACCGAGTGCCGGGTCGTGACGTTGATCTTGGCCGTTTCGATAAAGAGTTTTAATAAGATGGAGCCTACTTGAGCCTTGATGGACATTGACCAAGGGACCCGGGTCTTTTCTTCCAACCCTTGGATGGTTTCGGGCGATTCTGTGATGAGGGTGGTGGGGGGACGAATCTCATCATCCGGCTGTTGATCATTGTTCGCAGATATGGTGGACAGCTCAATGTACGATATATTGGCTCGCGAGCGGATCTGTCTTCGTTTGACCCCTCTTTGCATATCGATATCCTCTTGTGTGAATTTGGCAATGTTCGAGATTAGGCGGCTCACGACGATACCCTTGTCCACGCCTTGCGCGGCGCCTAGGCTCAGGACGGATATAATGGTGATGGCGGCCAAGCGCGCGGGATCAGCTTGCTGGATCAGCGGTCCGTAGATGCATCGTTCCAGGTCAGATTCGGACTTTGTCGCTTTGCTCTCGGAATTCTGAATCAGCACGAGCTCTTCCTTCAGCCTCTGTTCCATAGACACAAGCCAACGTGACATGTGCTGCGACAACGATCCAGGGTGTGTCGAGGGAGTCAAAGCGGTGTTGATGCCCATCTTTTGCATGGCCTTGTGAAGTGTGCGCCATTTATGAACGGCGCTTCCAATCGCATCTCGTTCCAGCTGCACTTGGATCTCGCGACGGTCCTCATAAGACATTTTCGTAATGTCTACGTCTTGCAATTCTGTCAAAAGGCGCAATCCCCGCTTCAGGGTTGCGAGACCTTCACCTCGCTGCGGAGTCTCTATCAAATCCGGGAGATCTTGAAAGGCATGATCCGCAGCGTCTCCGACAAAGACTTCAGTTTTTTGTGGCCGAGACTCGGTTTCGCAGATTTCAGACGGATCAACAAGATTGTCGTCCTCCACCGTGAAATTGTATGTAGGGCAGATATCTGTGATGACGGCCAAATCTGAATCGCTAAGAATATCAGCCATACTCAACACTCGCAGGCCTGATTCACCAGGCGCCATGCCCATGTATCTTCTGATGAGCCTTGCAAGACGGGAGCCACGTTCTGACAGTAGTGAAGCCTTGAGCATGCAGGCGACCGTCTCGGCAGTATGCGGAAGTCCCGTACTCCTGATTTGCAATTCGTACCATCTGTGAAGTTGTTCGGCTTGTTTTCGGTCGGGGCTGTTTCGCATTTGCAGCAGGGACGCTCGAAGATATTGGTTATGAAGAAGAATTCGCTCCTCCCCTGAAAGGATTGCCATTGCATTGAACCGCCTCAAAACCAAAGCAGCTCTCTCAAGCTTGCCCACACGAACACAAGCATCGAAGACGGGGAGCATATCCTCAGTTTCCCCGGGAACCCCATACAGATTGATCTTGGTCGGGGCCTTGGGCGGCCCTGGCTCTGGTATCGTCAACGGCAAAGAAGGATCGAAGGATCGGAAGTCATGTGATCTGAGCGAAGGAGACACGTAAGGTGGCAGTGTGTGGTCAGAGGAATGATCGTAGGATGGCACATCGAAATTGAAATCATTCACGGCCGTTGCTAGGCTTCTCTCATAGACGGATTGGCCAAGACGAGACCCGAGACCCTGCCGCCGCCGCCATGGCCTGAATGGACGAGTGACTATTGATCTGCGGCCGTGATTCGATGTGTTGACGAGAGTTCCCCAGTAACAACCGAAAGCTCGGATCGCAGCCGTTCGAATGGCGAGCACTTGGCTCTGTGTTTGCCGGCAGAGCATTGCGTGGAGTTCCAGCGCGCCATAAGCTGGCAAGTCTTTTCAAGCGAAACCCTTTTGAGGACCCTGTCTCGAGATGAAAGCAAGAAAATCAAAACATGCCAAAACTTGCAAAAGAGCAGAAACAGAAACGCGAACGCGAACGAATTATGCTTCAACGCCGGGTGGCGACGATATCAAGTGGAATCTATAGTCGAGAAAAAAGTTCGCCCAAGAAAATTCAAGTCACTAACAGCAAGCTTCCCAGTCTTCCAGCTCCGAGATTGGCTGCTCCGGATCACGTGTGGAGCTTCAGCCGCGGGGACCCACCGAAAGAGTCGGTACTTTGACTGTACCGCAATCCGCAATATTGGGAATTGGTTTCATCACACTCATGAGGGCTATGAGCGAATCGATCCAGTGTCGTGTCGACCATGCTCTGTCGACCTGCAATCAGGCTCTTCAAATGTCATGGCTCAAAAGGTCTCATGACCTCAGCTCTTCTTGGACATTCCCAACCAGCAATACGACTTCTGCCGCCGTATGCGCCACACAAGTTTCTCACACCCGCAGCAAAGCTCTTTTCCTCGAAACAAGCTCTTGATGGTAGTCCAACAATAGAAGAAAACGTGGTTTACACAGACAGCCAGTCACAGATATCTGCAAGCAAAATCGATGACGATGCCTCGTCAAACGAGAAGCCATGGTTCCTTCAGGTCGAACCGCCGAGGCATCCTCCAAGCCTGCATAAACCTACCTTGCCGAAAGCTCCCAATGGAGTCCCCAGCCTAGTCGAACCCATGATTCAATACATATTTGAAGATATGGGACTGGACGACATCTGGCTCATGGACCTGCGCGAGATAGACCCCCCTTCGCCTCTTGGGGAGAACCTCATTATGCTGTTTGCCACGGCCCGAAGCGAGCGGCACTTGCACGTCGCTTGCGGCCGACTTGCCCGCTGGGTTCGAAAAAAACACAAGTTGTTCACGTGGGCGGACGGGCTCATTGGTCCACGTGAACTAAAGACAAAAATACGCCGGTTGCAAAAAAAGGCCAAGCTCATGGGTAACAACACGTTAATCTCACCGGATGGGGAAAACGGCTTTTCCTCTGGCTGGGTGTGCGTTAAATTCGCCCAAAAGGAGCCGAAGGTCTCGAAGAATTCTAAGGATCCAGAGGATTCTGAGGGCTTTGAGGGCTCTGAGGACTCTGAGGGTCGCCATGCTGATGAGACGGCGAACTTCGATGCGAGCGGACGTCTCTCTGGATTTGGGCAGAGGCACAAAAGGACCACAGTTGCGGTACAATGCATGACGGAGAGTAAAAGAAATCAGCTTGATCTGGAAACACTCTGGAGAAAGACGCTGAAGAAAAACCTGGCTGAAACCATGAAGATACAAGGCCGACCATTTCGAAATGAAGAGGATCTGGAGGCCGCGGTTTCATCAAGAATTCAGCGTCCCATGACGGCTTCAGCGGATCAATGGCAGAAGCTGCAGCAAGCTTCTTCGCAGCAGCAACGACGACAGTTCCATACGGACGCCCGACGTCTTCAGCCAGAGGCCGCTCAAGATGTATACAGAAGCATGCCAAACAATTCGGGCATGTCAGGAGATGGAAGGCCGATGGCTGAGTCTCCCGAATCCGAGCTTCGCACACTCCAGAGACAAATCACGACTTTGCAGATTTCGGGTACGTCCTTTGGCGCGGATGTCGTTGAGCGGCTAATATCAGCCGTCTTTCATGTTTGTCCGTCTCTGCACGAGCCACTGACCCGGCTGCAGCTCGCGGACCAGCTGCTTCTCTCGGCCGAGGAGAGGGGGATGGTGATTCGGTCGCAGGGTATGCTCGTTGCGCTGATTGAGGCGATTGTCAGCTCGCCAGCCTACGGAGCCGAACTTGAGCGGGCGCAGACAAACGTCGAGTACCTGCTTCTCCATTTTCAGACGGCTCTGGAGCATGGGCAGACCATGAGGCTGATGGCGGTTTATGCCGAGCGACGGCAGTGGAAACGCTTCTGGAACGCATTCAGAGCGCCTTCGAGGTTCCTCGTGGCCAGATCACCGGAGATGTACGAACTAGCATACCGAGTCATGGCGTCAACGCAGGATTCCGGAATGTGCGCTGACGCGCTTCGTTGGGTGTATCCGGAGATGCTCAGAGAAGAAGCACCCGTTGCTATAACGGGACCGGTATATGACGCGCTCAAGGCGTGTATACTTGTGGCGGACCCAGCAGCCGAAGAAGTCCTTCGCAACCCACCACCAATGGACTCGCTGGATCTGATTGGGCGGAGAAAATTACAACGCCGAGAGTTTGTGCGAGTTCTGAAACAAGCGGAAGAGTTGCGTCGACACGTGGTGGGAAAACAGGCGCGCGATAAGCAAACGGAGGCTCTGCATCGCCTTCGCACCGCGAACGGATCAGATGAATGTGTCATGTCAAACTCGGATACAGCGACTTTGAGATGATTCAATCCTGGTCATCTCGGTTGAAAGACGGGGCTTGATTACTGCTTTAGTGCAGAAATATCTGTTGAACCCGGCGAACCTTGGGACATGCCTAGTGATTTCGGTAGATGCTCAGGCACAATGCATAGGCACATTGCCACTTCTCTTGTAAACTCGGAAGTCGACCCAGTTGTTGGCTCGAGCAGCATTTTTCTCCCTTCCCCCCCCCCCCCCCCCTGACTCGGATAGCAACGGCGACACCGAAGGCTGGCCTGACGATGTTGGTTGGGCTGAACCATAGGTTTACTTTGACGCCGCCATGCGGGGTGACTATAAATAACAAAGCCTACGGACGGCCAAACCAACAGCATGCTTGATTCATGCCAGATTGATTGCCTATGCATTGAACAGGCATCTTATCCGCACGTCTTCGCAATTTATCACTCTGACGCATTACTCGTATCCATATAATACTATGTACCGTGATCCACTCGCAGACATTCCCATGTCCTTGTCGAGTTCGTATTTTCCAACGTGATTTGTCCAAAAGAAGAGAGAAAAGAGACGGGACACATGTGTACAGTCAAGTTCTCTTCCGTCTTTTCAGGACTTGGCCGCGTCCCTGCTCAGGTTCAGAGCCTCCCTCAACAAGGGGGCAACCTGCTTCCTGCTCGAGGCCAAGTCCAATTGGGTCCACGCAAACCTCGTATCGGCCTCGTCGTCGAGGAGGCCATCCCGCCACGGCTCGAGGCGCAACTTGTCGACGGCCAGCGGGACAAACTTGGCGACAATGTCTCGGCCGCTAGGGTTGAGACCCCAGACGAGGAGCTCACGTCGGAAGTTGCCGGCGGGACGCGACGTGGTCATGAGGGCCACAATGTCCAGCTCCCGCTCTGCCGCCCAGGCGGATATCTCGTGCAGGAACAGGGCGGTTTGGCCGCCGGCCTTGTCGTCGAGGAGGAAGTCAAAGCCTTGGGCGACGCAGCTCACGCCGACGACGTCGTCCCACTGCTTGTAGTCCTTGCGCAGGATGTCGCGGAGGGACAGGCCCGAAAGGTCCTCCTTGATGGCTACGATGTCGTCGTAGTACTTGTCCGGGCTGAAGCTGCTCGAGAGGCGGGAAAGGAGAAGGTTGGCGGCGTCCCTGTCCTTGGGACGCACCTTGGCCTCGTTGGTCAGGTTCGTGGTGTCGACCAGGATGGGCGCCAGGCTCAACTTGGTCAGCAGAGGGTCGTGATGTTGTTGCTGCTGCTGCTGCTCCTGCCAGACGGATCTGGACTCGGCGACAATGAGGCTCATGCAGCTGCCGCACGGCTCGATGATGCGCGGCTCGGCATCCCCAGGCACGACGCCCTCGTCGGCGTGGTGGTCCAGACAGGCGACGACAGGAGCCGAGGAGAACCTGGTGAGCAGCGGCCCCGTCAAGACGTTGTGGTCGACCAAAATCCAGCGCGTGTCGTGCGGCTGCAGCGCGAGGCCATCGTCAAGCTCCGACAGCGTCAAGACATCGGCCGGGGTGAGACCGGCCTGGTCCAGGACAAAGGTCATTTCGGGGCGCAGCGCAAGATCCGCCCGCGGCAGGTTCGAGAGGGGAATGTGCGGCGGCGCATGCTGAGGCGCAGCCTGGGTCCTGATGAAGGCGTAGACGATGGCGGAGCAGAGCGAGTCGAGGTCTGTGAGGCCCGTCTTGTTACTACATGCTTTGATTGATGCAAATTCCAGCATGGTTCTGCATTGCCATCTCATCTTTTTTGTCAAGTTGTACCTGCAGACTCGTTGCCCACGACAAACGTCAGCGGGCCGGACCTCGCTTTGAGGGCATTCCGCGCGCTTGCCAGAAACGCTTTCAAGATGGACATGGAGGAACTCGTGTGTACATGTACATGTATATGTGTATGTTTTTTTTTTTTTTTTTTTTTTTT
>JMQE01001207.1:0-30380 GCA_000731825.1 Hypocrella siamensis
CCCCCCCTTTTTTTTTAACGTTATTGTATGTTCTTTTCGACACTTTTATGGTCTACGCAAACTTCTGTTTGATGGATTATTTTGGCTACGATTGCAATGATATTACTCTTGGAATGGCATAGAATTTGGGGAAAGCGGGCGACACCCGTAATTGATTAAGTTTTATATTTGTTTTTATTTTATCATCTTCTTTGAAATTTTTTGCGATGATCGGGGCAATATGCAGCTTGGCGTGAGCAGGAACTCGTACATCATTAGCCTATTTTGGAAGCAAGGATCTCGTCTCGGGGCCCATGTTTCGATTTCCAAACTGTCTCGTTGCTGGATAAACGTCACTGGGTCAGTGGTGTTCTTTGCAGCTCATCTACGTCAATATGACGAAGGGTAGGTAGGCTAGTTCGCTGTCTATAAAAAGGAAAACACATTGTCTGCTCTGTCTGAGAAGATGAGTTAGTCTTTCATTGCATTGAAAGTGAAAAAGGCTTATGGCATCGACTTATTTTGCAAGGTGAATCGCACATGAGGGGTGTCAGTTAATAACATGTTTGATACAGTCGTAGGCCGATTTTTTCTGGCATGCGGCTGGTGTGGGTTGTCTTTATATATTGATTCTTTTTCATGTTTCGAGGCATGCTGCCTGAGGAGACTTGCAAAGGCGACTTTATTTTCTTCCCCTTGCTCTCTTTTTTGAATCTCTTTTTTCAAACGACAGCCGAGACTATCCCATCCATCTTGACTTGACGGACCTACACACACTAGGTAGGACAGGCACCGTTTCTTTATTCTTTCTTTATTCTTTCAAGCAGACTAAATCCATTCTTTGGCTGGCTTACGGAAATTCTGGGAAATGAAGACATGAAAAAAGTACTCGAGGGCAGGAGGCGGCAATGAGGGAAAGAGAAGAAAGAAAGAAGAAAAGAAATACCAAATCAAAATCATAAACATTGAGTAAAAGGGGGGAAATAAAGGAAAATAAAGTAAAATAAAACACGAGGCCTCCGTCCATCCGTCCAGCTTGCGACTGTGAAACCGTGTGCACCTTGCCCTTACTACGTATTCATGGCTGCGTCGCGCGTTCTTTTGTCTTTTTTTTTCAAAATTTTCTTCTTGATTCACCCAAAAAAAAGGGGGGGGCCTGGGTGGAGACGAGAGTGTGAGGAGGGTATTGGTGCGGAGAAAGTCCTAGACGACGCCCTGGTGCAACTGACGGACGCCGTACTCGGGGACTAACATCAGATATCTGTCTTTATTTAAGGAAAGAAAAGAAAGAACATGGACAGGCATATCCGCGAAAGAGCGTAAAGTCGTCATCCACGAGACTGTCTCAATCCTCGTCAAATATCTGATACGTATTCTGCAAAATGGTATCAATGACGCGAATCTGCCAGCCGGCATCGGCAATGGCCGTCGACGGATCCGAGCCCATGAGGGTCGGGCCAAAAATGACGGCCAGGTTGTGCGAGTTCATCCTGTTGACGTGCGAGTTGTCAATGACGCGGTGGAGATGGAGCGTCATGGCGCGGAGCGTGGCGTAGTTGGGGTCCGGGAGGGCGTTGATGATGCCGTGGAGGGAGTCGCGGCGGACAATGTCGTCGTCGTGTTCTGGGGAAAAAGAACAAGGGCCAAGGTCAGTCACGAGCAAGATTTAATTATACCAGGGGGAGAGGGAATGGAACTGGGGGATTCCATACTTGCTGCGTTGACAAATGCGTCGTGGTGTTCAGCCGTCAACAGCGGATCGGGCAGGTCTCGAAAGAACTGCTTCAGCAGACCAGTGACGCTGTTGACATCGTGGTAAAAGTTTTCTGGATTTCGAAAGTCGAGGGCAGGATTCGAAGACTCTGTCATGTTGTGACTTGTGTCAGCCGGTGCGGCGCGACCAAGAGAAAAGAAGAAAGACGGGAGACGGGAGTAGGTTGGAGGGAAAAGGGGGAAACGCACCGGCATCAAACATGCCCTTGAGCTTGTTGATGTGATTCAGCGACCCTGACTGTCGGTAGATGCCCTCAACTCCGAGGCCAAACAGGTCCACCGCCTGGATGCACTGGTAGACGACCATGGGCACCGCCAATCCGTCTCTCTCGTATAGACGGCTCAGGGAGACACCAAAGACGGGCTTGACCGTTGATTGCACGTTTCGCGGGGCGTAGGCCGGGGGGGGTGCGCCGCCGGGGACATGATTCGCGATTGGGTTCGGGATTGGATTCGGGACTTGCCCACCACCACCGACACCAGTTGCGCTGGACGGGCCATTGCTGCGCACGTCCTTGTCGACGGGCAACGGCGGAGTGGTTGACGACGACTGCGGCGCCACTTGGGATCCCTGGAAGGGAAGTGCCCCCAGCTGGGGGGGCCCCGGAGGACTCATCGAATTGTTGCCGTATCGCGGAGCAGGCTGTGCCGAGTTCCTGAGGAGAGCCTGTTGCTGCTGCTGTTGTTGTTGCTGCTGCTGCTGCGGTGCCGTGGCCTGCTGGCCCAGCATGTTGCCGTGGCTGACACTGCGGCCACGATTTTGAGCGTAGGGCTGGCTGGGATCGACCACGGCACCACCAGCTTGTGGTGACGTGGCACCGCCGCCCACAGCACCAAAGTTGCCCGTGCTGCTGCGGGAGCCCATGCTCAGAGACTGGTGCGAGGGCCCATCCGCGGGGATCGAGGAAGCAGGAGTCTGGCTGGCAGCCTGCGGCGGGTGCATGCTCAGCGCCGGCGCTTGACTGACGGCAGAAGACGCCGTGGGAGGATTCAAGATCTATCGAGGCGTGTCCCGCTGGCGGTCAGAAGCCGGACGGGCGCGGAGTAAGGAGGCATCTTGGGAGGCATCTTGGGGTAATCCAACAAAGAAACAGGACAATGGCACTCACCGGGTTCCGCTCGTATTTAACCTCCGTGTAGGGCTGGATCTTGCCATGCTGGCTGGCAACAAAGTCGTTCAGGTCCCTCACATTGTCAATGGCGGCAACGGCCTCGCGCAAGCTTCGCGGTTGGCCGACGGCCTCGGCACCTTGCGTCTTGAAAGGGCTGATGATCAAGCCATTGCCGAGGAGCAACTTTTCGTTGAATGCGGCTGCCCCAAAAAAAAGAAAAGAAAAAAAACGTCAGCACCGTGAGCAAAGCCAGCCCGTCTCGAGGTAATAAATATGCCATACCACCACATGTGGCCACATGGCGCCGGAGAGAGGCTTACCGAATTTCTGCATCTGCAGTGCGACGGCCGAGTCCGTCTCGGAAATGAGCTCGTGGAGGGCCTTGACGGCCTCCGGCCGAGCGGACCGTTCCAGATGGGCCTTTTCGTTCTGCAGCGTCTGCACGTGGCTTTGGTATGTGTGATCGGCTGCTTGCACCTTGCGCAGCAGGTCCTCCTCTTGCTGTGCCGCAGACTTGTGTGCTTTGAAGGCGCCGAGCACCTTGCCGCCTTGCCTCCCTTCGCCGGTCCTTGCACGGTCGTATTCCTCGGCGAGCGAGTCGTACTTGGCCTTGCTCTTGCGCATCACTTGTTCCAGATCGGCCACCTTGTGTTCGGCCGCGAGGCCGTTTGCCTTCCACGTCTTGCGGCCTCTCTCCCCGTTGCTCACAATCTCCACCAAGTCCTCGTGCATCTGCTGCAGAGAAGCAGCAAACTGAGAGCCATTGTCGGCCATTCGGTCGTGGATGAAGACCATCTCGTCGTAGGATTTGGCAAAGGTGCCCTGACGGTGTTCGGGCCGGCGCGAGTTGTCCTGCGTCAGCCGACACAGCTTTCGAAGGGCCTGTGCCTGGTCGTCTTCGATGGCTGATCGCTTCTTCAAGAAGAGGGCGAACTCCTTGGCCGAGGCCACGCTCTGCTTCAGCCGGTTCAGCAAGGTGGGAATTCCGAGCTATCCAGCGAGCGTCAGCACTGATCGGGTCACCACCAAGGCCTTTGACCCCATGGGAAGTCTGCGATTGGTACCTCTGAGGTCAAGACGTCATTGACCGTTTTCGCAACGACCGGACTGACCGTCGGCGTTGCTTCATGCGTGGATGTCGACGGTCCCGGCTCCGAGGGCTCGCTGCCTAGTGCCTCACCGCTCTGCTTGCCTTCCTTGCCTTCCTTGCCGTCCACGCCTCCCTCGGATGTCGCAGCTGCAGGGTCCGTCTCAGGCAGGGGCTGAGGCGGCTTTGCAGTCTCGGCGCTCAAGCTGCTAGACCTCTCATGGTGCGTGGGTAGCGGAGGGAGCGGGAGGGCATCATCGTCCCCAGAGGTTCTCACGTCGGCCATGGTAGCACGACGAGGAAGTGACAAGAGGCGGAGGGGGGAGGGGGGGGAGGAGAAGAAAGAGGGGAGGGGATGCAAGCAATCTGGCTGGTGCTTCACCAATCTCTCCCTCTCGCCGACGACGACGGAGATGACGGACGACGGCAATGGCAATGGCAATGGGCGACGTGCGTGCGTGCGTGCGCGCGTGCGTGCGTCCTCGGTGGTTCAGAGCACGAGATTCCTAATCAAAGTTTATGAGGTGATTGTGGCCTGGTTGCGGCGTGGCTGAGCCTCCATATGTACTAGCTCCAACTGGGGCCAAAAAAAAGAGAGAGAAAGAGAGAGAGAGGAGAGAGAGAAGAGAGAAATAAGAAGGAAAAAAAGGCCGTGTCCTGATGACTTTCGCGCGCACTTTCCAAATACGACAACGACAACGGCAACGAGTAGGAAAAAGACGTGATGCAGAAGGTGCGATCAAGAGATGAAGGTGGCTGAGTGAACTGGGCAGATATTTCTCATTGCAAGCTCGCTTCGCCTCTTCTCTCCAATTTACATGCGCATGCGGCGGCGGAAATAAAGAAAATAAGTTGCCAAGTGAATGTTGGGAGTTGTGACGACAGACGCCATGCAGGAAAAGACCAATTAAACGGTCTGACAGGGTCGAAAGCTGCTCGACTCCACCCCTCATCTTTTCAGCAAAGCCGCGCCACAGCCAGGCACGGGGAGGGCCACATGCGGTGAAAGGAAGAAAAAAAAAAAAAAAAAAAAAAGCTGACGACGCCCCCCCATCCAGGGCTTCATGCGAGCCCGCGGGGGAACGATGCGGGGGGAAAGAGAATAAAAAAAAAGACGACGGGAGAGAGTGTCTGTGTGAGAGAAGATTGATGAGCATTGCTACATCTCAAGAAACAGAGTATTGATGGTGACTTGCTCCCGATGGAAAAAAGAAAAAACAAAGACGCCAAAGAGACTGCAGATTCTCTGTACCTCCTCCTCCTCCGTGTACATATGTATGTACATAATATACATGTACACGACTCGACACAACTCGACACACACCACGATACCAACACCACTTGGCTTGGCTGGCAACTGCACGCGCGGCGAGAGGAAACATGACGTGCACATGTACTTTCGGCCAACATTCCTCCTTGCAGGACGCGCGCTTCCCCCGCCTTGGCAATTTGCCAACATGGCTTCATGCTTTTCTTTTCTTTTCTTTTTCTTTTCAACAGTCTCACGTTGAAACATGCAGTCGCACACAAAACATGTTCTCGACTGCGCCTGGGTACAAGTACCTACAGCATACAACTTGAGTACAGTAGTACGCACATCTGCGTTCCCGTCTCTCCACCCCAACAACGACGACCTTGTCTGATGGCTGTTTGGGAATGCATCCTTGTCTCTTGCGTCTACTACATACATGTACATATGTATGTATATACGAACGTATGTTTGTACATGTGTACTGTGCACTTCGACAATGTTAATTCGAGCCATCTTCTATTTCGAGTCTCGGGCAGGATGATTCAAGGACACAGACACACAGATACGCAGACACACACATGCAACAAGACATGTTCATTGTTTTTCAAGTCTCCCGCTAGAATTCCCAGCTCCGGCGCTCAAAGTATTCCATCCGTTGGAAGATGATTTTGCATGTTTTCTAGACCTGAATCTGCCAGGGTGTGCTACTTATATGCTTTAGAGTATCAAGACAAACCCCGACTTGGCAGCCTTGACCAACCCTTTTTCCCTAAACCAAGGTCCAGTCCGAAGCGGATTGAACTCTTCAATTTGAAGAATCTCATGCTTCTCTCATTTCAACATCTCACTCTGTTTTATTGTCAAAATTCAGCCCTCTCCTACGCACATTCTGCCACCGTACTTTCTCCTTTTTTTTATCGCAAACGTCTAGCCTCACGTTCCGATTCAAGCAGACAAAGAATGTCGTCCTCACGAACTAGTCGCACAGTCAGTCAACTTTGTCCTCAGTCAACTTTGTCCAACTGAACGTGAAAGGGCTGCGGGCTGTGCCTCTCAAGACAGGCTCTGCGTGTGTCCATTCACTTAGGACAAAGGGGGTCTTTTCTCACATACCGGGTCCCTTGACGTTTCGAATGATAGATCGGGTTTGATCATCCATGAACTCGACGCGCACCTGGGTGACACCACCACGGGAGCCTGTAAAGTGACGCTCGTTAGCCTCTTGCGATCCGAAATTCATCATGCACCGGCTAAAGCCTGTCCCAACCGTTCCAGGTGTCGCAACAGGCCGAAGTGAAGACGTCTCCTATTTCAAAAACACCCTGCAATCGGAAAAGACATCCCAAAACAGCGAGCAGGTGCCATGAAAAACCCTCCTCCTCTTTTGCTCTGTGGGCGCTCACGTGCGTCTCAAGATTCGGGGTGGGAATATATCGTACCAGTTCGGCCGAGAACTCGGGTCACTTTGACCAGCTTGACGGGAGCCTTGGAAGAATCCATTGTGAAATTTCAAGAGCTTTGCTTTTCGGAATTCTCGTGGCGCGGCGTGCTCGGGCGAAGGCGAAAATCTGGCAATGAGCTCTCTTGGCTGGCGTAGGAAATTTCGACGACAACCAGTAATTTTGTGCTATGTGGCAGGGTTTTCAGACGCCCCCTCCGTGGGAGCCAGTGTGCCGCCCCGCCAGTCCAGCCGAAGTTGAGTCACGTGCGCCACCGTTAACCCCAAGAACGCATCACAGACTGTCGGATAAAGCAATTGTCCGGGTCCATGAATGCGATCCGGCTCCGAGAATGCGTCACAAGCCCACGGATTGTCAACCTTGAGCAAATTCAGACTTCGATTCCCTACCAAATACGAAGGGGAACGCCCTACGGAGTCAGAATCTCTTACAATTTTCAATCATAGCATTAGCCGGTCAGTTCGGCGGGAGCAGTGTTAGACCCTACTGTACCATGGTCTGCACTACTGGCTTCGCCCTGCAACGACAACACAAGGGAATTCCAACTGGGAACATTCGCATCATGAAGATACTCCTTGTCAATCCCGCCAAGGACGTTCCGACGGGGTCGAATACAAGTTGGGGGCTCAGCGCTCAAATCGAATTCTCGCACAATCCCGGGCACTGCCTCGCCCGCGCTCGGATGGCTGTCATCCTGCTTGTGTTTGATCCAATGGATGCAAGATATCTCACCTGCCACCTTGCAGCGTGTTTCCCATTTTCGTGACTTGGTCGGCGTCTTGTGCTTCGTTCGATAGCGTATTGCAAGCCATAGGAAGATTACGTCGCTACCCTGGGCGCAGTGCCTTACTCAAATTGGATCACGCGCTAACGATGGGCGACTGACTCGCGGTATCTGTCGAGGCCAATATGAGACTTGGCGATGGCGTCGTGCTTGCGACGCTTCAATCAGCCCAGTTTGCTTCGCCTCGTTCCTTGACAGCGGATCTTAGGCCAGCTCAGACTATTGCCAGTCCTTTTGCTTTTTTTTTTTGTGTTTGCCAAGCAGAAAGTGCCGTGTTGCCTGTAGAGTGAGTAACCTTGACGAGGTATCCAGCCTCCTTCCTGATCACTTGCATGTCCGCATTGCCTTGCGGATCTAGGTCTCTCGTGTATTTTCTCAATTCTGAGAATGCAGACTTTGCATCGAGGTAGATTCTATCATTGCCCAACCCTTCAAGCGCCCGGCTGGGGTGCATCGGCGCGGTCGACCAAGTCTATTTTCAACTCCAGAGCTGCAGGGTAGCTGGGGAATGACGAACTGCTGCACACTCAGTCAAAATGAATACGGCTATCGAGCCGGAAAAGGGTGCACCGATAATCGAGCCAAGTACAATATCGTAGCGTACCATGGGCGTAGAGACGTGACATGTAATATGTCTGTGGGATGTACCGACGGTCGATGCGCAACAGAGTCTGCCTAGACTTCATCGGCGCGGCTTCTAAGGTGAAAAGACACGTGCAAACCTAGCAAGAGTGGTGACGAGACGAGACTTTTAATGATTTTGGCAATGAGGAGGAATCATGCGTCTCTGAAATGTCAAGCAGTCCACACACATGTTGCCGCGCAAAGGTGATGGGCCAGCTATCCACCAGAATGTGTCGTCTCGTTGTTCTTGGCCTTGACCCAACGATCCGTCCTAACCAACGACGAGCAAGTTGATAGTTGCCGATAAATTGCTCTGTACCGCTGCGTCCTATTGATGCTACAATCCGATATCAAAGTAACTTCCAGGTCTTGCATACATACCTACACAGGGCGTTAGACTGTTCGATAGGATGACCTGAGTTGAGGTGCCCTTGCTGAGGTGGCCGTTGTGCTCCACTCAGCCTCTCTCCAACAGAGACCAAAGAGGTTCTCAGATCGCGTGAATAAATGAAGTCATCGAGTCTGTAATCATTGCACCCAGTCGAGCACGAAATCCCACCCGACGATCAAGCATATGCCGTGCCATCTTCACGTCTGCACTACAGCTTGCTTCCAATCCTGAAGTCGATGCCTCGCGCGGACTGAATCGTCCCAAACATCATCAGCTTGTGCATCGGATCAAATGCTGCGATCGGCCCTCGGCGCCCTCGGATACAAAGCCACCATGACTGCGAACAAGTCTTTGATCAAGTTTGGGCCCTTTGAGGTCACGGAGCAGGTGATGAATTTTTTCCTATACCGATACTCGTCGTTCACGCTCGCAAAAGCGTGTGCAAGTATTCTGACTCTTTGATCGGACAGGTCTTCTATACCACTTCTCATTCCTTTGCCCTCGTCAACCTCAAACCCCTTGTCCCGGGCCACGTTCTCGTGTGTCCATTGAAGCAACACCGGCGGCTTACAGACTTGACCCCAGATGAGACGGCTGATCTCTTCAGCACCGTGCAGCTAACTCAGCGGATGCTGGCAAGCAAGTACTTCCCCAAGCCTGGCGACATCCTCTCCGCCAGCTTCACAGTCGCGCTCCAGGATGGCCCTGAGTCGGGACAGACGGTGCCCCATGTGCATGTTCATGTGATTCCGAGGCTGAATCCAACAGATCTGGGCGAGAATCCGGACTCCGTGTATACGAAATTGGCAAGCGAGGAGGGCAATGTAGGCGGCGCGTTGTGGGATCGTGAACAGAGACCCCGGCCAGGAGGAGAGATGCCGAAGATTGAGGATGCCGATAGAGGCGCCAGGTCAAAGGAGGACATGAACCAAGAGGCCGAGACATACAGAGGGCTGTTGAAAGACATGACGGCAGAGTAGATTCGGTGCTGTGCGGAGGAGGGCGGTACCGCGAGGTACATGGGGACGCATGAGGTTTCGAGAAGATCGTCGAACGCGACTCTCGGCCGGTTCTGGAGCGCTGGCCGCTTATCTCCAATCAATGCGCGACAAGAGCCATGGCACGTGAATACGCATTAATGCAGTGATATTCCAAGACGAGAATGCCATTCAATACCTGCATGATTGCCACTTGACATGAGGCAGTATGCCGATGCGTGTTTGTGGGTAGAGGATTTACGTAGCAGAGGACTCGGCTGAGAAAACGGGAATCAATCATGTTGATACGCATCTATATCACGAGGAGCTGGCGTCTGTACTTTGCGTCTGGCTCGGCCCTTCAAGTTTGGTTAAGTCTTGTTCCATACTTTGCTTCCTCAAGCGAGCCAACACGGAGCTGAATCTGAATCTGAACCATGGTACATCGGTCGCGATCCTTCCTGTTCTTCCCGCAGAAAGTCAAACCTTCATTCAACCCGGATGTGGTGAGTCATTGATTCCTGTGTTTCCAGGTCGCTGGTGACAAAGGACAAGCTGACACGGAGAAAAGGCGAACAGGACGCGTAGCCGGTCAGTTTCTCCAGCGCACAGGGCTACAGGCAGACATATGCCGGCATGTCTCGGACGTCGTCGCTTTCCTCTACGTCGGGGCCAGCAAGGATTCACCCAAATACGTACATACCGTAAAGCCACTGTATGTATCTGTTTCATCAGACAAGGCGAGAGCCACCGTCGTCGATTGCTTCGTCAAGTGCGATCCGGGCAAAATAAATGAGCGGAGTTCTATGCAACACTAAGCCCTTCATTTCAATTTCCGTAATTGGGGGTTTTCGGGCCCCTTTTTCTTTGAATCATCAAGGGGGCTAAATGTAAATGCGATCGCCTGGGTATGTACCCGAACAGACAGCATGCACCTGGTGTAAAGATGATGCCGTGCTTCTCCTGCTACTTAGCACCGGAAGAAGGCGCTCACACCCTCTGGCGGAGTCTTCCGTCCTCCGTTGAACGTAGCGAATCGCAGGAAACCACATGTTCAAGGCTGAGGAGAACAAGGCAGGACGGGTGGTCGATGCGACCCACCCAGTGCCATTTCTTTCAGCCCGTCGGGTTGGCGGTTGAGCGGGAACTAACGCGCAGTCCGGCAGGAACGACTCAGTCAGTCAACAGGTACGGTAGCATTTGCCACTGCCAGGAAGGAGGAGTGGCACCTGCACAAATGCACACAGGTGCACAGTGGCGCCTTGTCGGGAGCAAGGATGAAGGGGTCTCGCCCCCGCTCTGCGCGCTCCAAGAACCAGTGAGATGGATCGGGAGGAGCGTGTGTGTGTGTGTGTGTGTGTGTGTGTGTGTGTGTGTGTGTGTGTGTGTGTGTGTGTATGTGTGTATGTGTGTCTGTCTGTGTGTGTCGAAATGGACCGGATGTGGTTCAGAGCACCGAGTGGGCGTCTCTAGTTCGCGGGTACGATGAAAATGCGGTGACGGCCGGGAAGCCACGTCCGTCTTGCGAGGCGAAAGCAGAGACAAGTCATCGAGATTGAATCAATCACATAACGTGTCGCCGCCACCGCCATCATCGCTGTTTCTTTCCCTGGTGACTTGTGAAGCTTGAACTGTTGTACAGTACGCACTGGATACGAGTCGAGCGAGATGGATACGAGCCGAGCGAAATCGGAGCAACCAGAACAAGACTCCCGACGGGTGCTGATCAGTGATCAGCAACGGCGTTGTCGGACAGTGCTATTCTTCTTGAAAGTGGGTGGCTTCACGGACAAAGCCGAGGGCGCTTTGTGGCCCAGTTGCAGCCCACCTTGATGGTCCGAGGACCCGACAGACTAGGAGTAGTAGTAGCCCGTAGACGTTTCGACAGAGCAAAAAAGGTGAAAAGAGAAGAGAATCGACCAGCATCAGATGACAAGGGCGCTATTGAGAAGATTGCTTCACTCAAGTGTAGAAAATTGTGAGACATTGCGAACTTAATGCGGCTCGACCAGTCGCGTTAAGCGTGGACTTCGGTCGAGAAGCACAGTGCTGTGTCGCTTGTCGCTGTCGGACCCCACATCGCTCCCTTCGCGCTCCTCTCTTCATGTGCCGCCGTCCGCAGCCTACCAGACTGCATGCTGCATGCGTGCCTGGTAAACATTGACACACTCCCAAGGTTCGCGCCCCACTGGCGCCACCTGGGCCTGTCCCACCCGCCCGACGACCCGAACATGAAATTCGACGTCTTCCCATCCCATCCTTCTTTTCCACCTCGTTCCCCCCTCCTTCTCCAACACCCCCCCCTTCTTTACTAATTTTCCACCCATTTGGCCCAACCTCTCGATAAGTTGCGAAGAGATATCATTGGGAAAGGACTTGAGTCTCGTCGACTCCCGAAATTGCTTGTCCGTTGATCCGTACTGTTCAAATCCTGTTTACGCCGCACCGCACCGAACTACTACTATACACCAGGCAAGAGAGAGAAGACCCAAAAATCGGCCGCCGCAGACAAATACACCCAACACGCAAACGACGTGCCTGTGTCCTGTTGAATTTTTTACTTCACGACGCAGGCATGACCCTATCAAAGCGCGTTCATACTCGCAACCCAGATGACTTTCCCACGCTTCAACTCTTCCTCCTAGGTACGACCCGCAAGACACCGCTCAACCCCCCCCTCCCCCACTCTCTCTCCCAGCTCAGGATGTCATGAGTTTGTATCTTTTCACTGACAACCGTCTCAAAAGCCATCGTACGTCTCGCCGAGCCTATTGCTCTCACATCCATTTTCCCTTATGCTTGGGCTCTAGTCAAGAAATTCCAAATTGGCAAAGCCCAAGATGCGTCCTTTCACGCCGGCCTCCTCATTTCCTCCTTTTCCCTCGCGGAAGCCCTCATGGGTATGTATTGGGGCGGTCTGTCCGACCGTATCGGTCGGAAGCCCGTTCTGATGCTCGGATGCATGGGCACCATGTTCAGCATGATCATGGTAGGATTCGCCTCCAATATCTGGGTTGCCTTGCTCGGAAGAGCCATAGGTGGGCTTCTCAACGGCAATATCGGCGTGATTCAGACCATGGTAGGAGAGCTGGTCACGAAACCCGAGCACGAACGTAAGTGGTGCCAGTCCCAGAGCCAACCGACGTCTTCATCCCGGACCGTCCGCTGACTGAATGGGTAAACAGCGCGTGCCTTCGCCATCATGCCGTTCGTTTGGTCGATCGGCACAATCATAGGCCCCTGCATCGGCGGCACATTCGCCGACCCGCATGAGTCCTGGCCTAACGCGTTCCCGACAGGAACGTTGTTTCAGCGCTACCCTTATCTGCTGCCCAACCTGCTATGCGCAGCCCTGTTACTCATCAGCATTGTTCTGGGATTCTTCCTGCTCGATGAGACGCATCCCGACATGCAACCCCGCGTGTCACTGCCCGCTGATACCTATGTATCCGAAGAGACTCCACTGATTGAAACCTCAGATGCCATGAAGCGTCCGGCAGTGGATCTCCGAGCCGAAACGTACGGAACCCTCCGAAATTCAAACGGCGAACACGAGCATCAAGGACAAGAAATGTCGGCGTTTGCTACACAGGAAAAGCTGGGTCGCATGACCAAGATCTGGAACAAGCGAGTCGTTGGTTTCATCATCGCCCTGTCCATCTTCACATACCATTCCATGACATATGACCATCTCATGCCCATCTTCTTCGAGGACGAGCGCCGGGTCGACAGTGGCACGCCAAGTCTCCTGACAATCTTCAACTCCTCCGGTGGCTTGGGGCTGTCGTTGCGTGATGTCGGCATGATCATGGCGGTCAACGGCGTCATTGCCCTGTTCGTCCAAGCCGTGATCTTCCCCATCGCTGCAGAAAGAATCGGTGTGTACAAACTGTTCATCGCGGTCACTGTCTTGCACCCAATCGTGTATGCGATTGTACCCCTGCTGCTCGTTGTCCCCGGGCCTCTTGTCTTCGCGGCCATCTACGTCTGCCTCGCCGTGCGAAACATGCTCTCCATCACGCTCTATCCTCTGCTCCTCATCCTCATCAAAGACGCCACTCCGTCCGCGAGCGCCCTTGGCAAAGTCAACGGCCTGGCCGCCAGTGCTGGTGCCGCCTGTCGAATGATTGCGCCCCCTATTGCCGGCTACCTCTACACCTACGGCAGCAAGATGAACTGCACCGCTCTGGCTTGGTACGGGAGCGTTGCTGTGGCCGCCTTTGGCTCAGTGCAATGCTTCTGGGTTCCTCGCGAACGCAATATTGAAAAATCCGAAGAATACGCGCAAGTGCCCTCTTGCAATGAGTTTGCTCCCCTAGATGCTGAAGTCTCAGCGGATAGAGAGGAATGAAGGCAAACAAGCCCCCCCCCTACCCTGTGGGTATGCGTCACCCATGTATATCTGAGTCAACGCCAGCACGCTCCGAGCATGTGCCACAATTGAGCCTTGCTCTGGAGCATGGCATATTACTAATTTGGCACTCCTGGACGGAGTGACCAGAAAGTCACAGTTCCACCATGACGCGCGCGTTCTCGAAGAAGGTCTGTTGTCAGCAGCCTGCCGGGAATATGCCGTTGAATGCAGGGAATAAGCGATGCTGACTGCTGTTTGGTTTTCCGTTGCTGCATACAAAACGACACCCCAAAGCAAATCTGATTCTCATGCATATGCAATCAATGGCGTTTTGAGCGGTGAGATTTTTTGAAAAGTTTTGTGTACTTATCTTGATTGGTTTTCATTCTTTCCCTTACAAATGAAAAGGGATTAGATAGGCACATAGAATCTTGGGGGTGGGTTTGTAATTAGCAAATAAATGATGTCTACAAAAATCAATTTCGTCCCAATGCCTCGCGTCGAAAGAGGAAGTGAAAGGACGCGCAACGTAGAAATTGAGCCATATCTTGAAGAAAACGATTCGTCGGCGGTGAAGAAGGTCGTTGCAGGTGGGGCGGCGGTCTCTCAAAGAAACACACGTGACGGCCTCACTCAGGAAAGTTATGCCTAATAACGAACGCATGGTTTTAGAAATCGAGAGCAGAAGCATCCCGAGTCAAAAACAAAGCCGAATTCACGGGCACAGCAGTTCTTTCTTTTGCGGCAGCATTGAAGAGGAAAAAAGAAGAGTCACTAGCCCAGACTGCCATCGCAAAGAAAAGGAAATAAAAAAAAAACATTGGCATTGGCTGGGCCGCCTCAAAAAAGTTCACACAATCAAAATGGCCACGGACCGCATATCCGATGCCATGGCTAAAGTGACAGTCCAAGAAAGTTCTTCAGCGTCAGGCAGCGCCGCGGAAGCCATGAGGCCCGACTTGCCGCCGGCGAAGAAGCAGACGTTTGAGGAAATCATGGCGGACCTGAACAAGTCGCCGCTGTTCATGACGGAGATGGAGGACAACGACGACATTGCGGCGCTGCAGGCGCTCAACTACGAGGGGACGCCGCTGGAGAACGGGGCCGACTTTAAGATGCGCGGCAACGAGTGCTTCAAGGTGAGGGGGTATGTGGACGCGAGGGAGTTTTATACAAAGGGGATACAGATTCTGCTTGTGGAGGAGGAGCGGAGGCGTTTGCGCGGGTTGGATTCGGGAGGAGGAGGAGAAAGAGGAGGAGAAAGAGGAGGAGAAAGAGGAGGAGAAAGAGGAGGAGAAAGAGGAGGAGAGAGGGGACAGGATACGACAGGGGGAGAAGGAAAGGAAGGACAGGAAGGACAAGACAGGGCCGGACGAGAAGGAGCAGACTCAGATTCAGACGTGGCTTCGCAGCGCCAGCTTCTCGAGGCGCTCTACATGAATCGCGCGGCATGCCACCTCGAGCTGAGCAACTACCGCAGCTGCTGGACCGACTGCGCAGCGGCGCTGCGGCTCAACCCATGCAACGTCAAGGCCTACTACCGGAGCGCCAAGGCGCTGCTGGCCGTGTCCCGGATCCAGGAGGCGGGCGACACGTGCAGGCGAGGCCTCTCTATCGAGCCCAGCAACGAGCCCCTCGGGCAGCTGGCCAGAGACATTGCCCGACGAGCGCAGGAAGCCGAGACCAGGCAGACGCAGGCGGCGGCGCGTCAGGCCCAAATCAAACGCCGGCAGGATCTGCTCCGGGCCGCCCTCGCGGCAAGGAACATCGCCACCAGGACGACAGGGCAGCCGCCGACGGACATGGGCGACGACGCAAAGGTGCAGCTCCGTCCCGACCCGGACGACGCGACAAGCACCCTGTCCTTTCCCACGATGCTGCTATACCCGGAGCACCTCGAGTCGGACTTTATCAAGGCCTTTGACGAGACGCAAACGCTCGAGGATCACCTGTCGTACGTGTTGCCTCTACCGTGGGACACGGACGGCGCCTACACCCTGGCCGGCGTGGCATGCTATCTCGAGACGAGGGACGGCGGCGTGCTCAAGATGGGCAAGAGAGTGCCCCTACTCAAGGTCCTGAGCACCGGCAGGGTCGAGGTGGTTGACGACTTGGTCAAGATTTTTGTGGTGCCGACGGCGAAGGCCGATGAGTGGGTGGACAAGTTTAAGAGGGCAAAGGCGGCAACGGAAAACAGGGTGAGATGATGATGACGACGACGACGATGATGATGATGACGATTCATGGCATCAATTTATCTCACTTCTCTTCTTCTTCTTCTTCCCCCCCCATCATGATGAAAAGAAAGCCGGGCGTGGACTGCTGCTGTGCCAGTCTCACAATGTCCATTTCATGGCTTGAACGATTGGGGACGTGCATACATCCGATTTCTTCTTCTTCTTCTCTCTCTCTCTCTCTCTTCTAAATTAATGGCCTCCTTTTCTTTTCTTTTCTTCTTTTTTCCGGCCCATTTGCGATTGCATAAAAACAGCCGCGCCTCCGAATCAGCAGCTCAAATCGACCGTCTTTTCGAAGAGACATCAGACCAGCAAGTCGGGTGTCGGCCCTCGCTGTCACCAGTCGTTCCCATGGCCATAAGGGCACTTGCGGCGGAACGTCGATCTCTTTCTCCCTGCACGCCTTCATCATCGACATCGTCGTCGTCGTCGTCGTCAACAACCCTCGCTGCGTGGCCTGCGCCTCCCAGCACATGGTGATTTGGCGAGACTTCTGGGAGGTATATCGCGGGGCTCGGATGTCTTGGGTAGCCATGGCCGCTCGCGTACAAGGCTCCTCGTGGTTGCGAAGGCGCCGAGCTCCCGCTGTCTGAAGAGTCCTCGTGCCTCTGCACCACTTGGAGGACCCGTCTTCTTTTCCTCGACCACATGGCGTCGCGCTGCCGCATTAGGTCGAGTGAGTTGTCGCCTGCGACTCTGACGTTCATCATCATCATCAGCTCCCTTGTGCCGGGGAGACGGACCTGCTGCTGCTGCCCCCACGACGTCGACCTCACATGGCGCAGCGGCGGCATCAGACTGATGTTGGCGGGCGCGGCGATGGAGAAGCTCAGCAAGGCGCGCAACGGGAGCTGCGGACTGATGAGCATGTCGCCGTAGAGTGGCGAGCTGGGCGAGACGCATTGTGCGGGAAAGCCGGGGCCAAAGAGCGGAATCAGAGCCCCGGAGAAGGTATGGCAGAATGTTGCGCAAAGCGCCCTCGCGCACTCGAACGGCATCCAATATCCTGCGGGTGACAAGGGGAGAAGAAGAAAAAGGAAAGAAATGTCAGCCTTCCACCCCTGTGTCGGGATCCGTCAAGAATTGGTCGGTCCAGCCAGGGCCAGTCTCTTCCTTACCTTGGGCTGATACGGCGCCACCGGTGATGCTGGGACAGACTTGTCGCAGTCCGGGGTTTCTGTCGAGCACCTGGGAAGGTTTTGTCTGGGGAGGCAAGTTTTCAAGAAGGCGAAGCAGCCTGTCAGCTCTCGGATCGAATTGGAAGTTTGCGAAACGAGCCGCGTGTCCATGACTGACTGACTGACTGACTAACTCACCTTGGCAAAGCCCATGCATTTGAAAAAGGGCGTCGTTCGCACCAGGCCTATGTTGTAGTCCCACATGACTGTGTGTTTGGTCTCCTGGCCGGGCAACTGAAAGGTGTATCTAAAGGCTGCGACGTGGCCAATGTCTCTGCATCAGCGACAACAAATCCACTGTGACCAGTGTCCTCACCGGTGGTTCTTGGGTGATGCTTGGGGGAGGGAGAGAAAAGAGTTCCCCCCGGGGACTGCCCTTCCAAACCTTCTTTACCTTGTATGCAGTCCCGACCCGTCTTGGCAAACAGGTCCTTCTTCATGCTGTTGTAGGGAATATGCTCGCAGCTTGCGCGGATAGATCCAAACTGGTCGACTCTGTACTTTTCCACCTGTCGCCTGTCGTCCTGGCTGACGTTTTCAAACGGCGGAAAGTTGATGGGGCTATGCAGTGTCACGAGCGACGGCGGTGGCAAGCTGTCGATAAAAGTCGGCTTTGGCTCTGGCTCTGGCTCTGGCTCTGGCTCTGCAGGTCGTGTCCCCCGATTCTCCTCCTCGGGTCTTTGGACCTCGTGGCTCTCAAAGTCGACTGGGGGATTCAAGAGCTTTGCAATCGGAAGCATTTTCTGTCGGTCAAGCGTGTCTTTTGTCGAAAGGGAAAAAAAAAGAAGATGATTCAAAAAGTGAGGAGAAGGAGACGGGTAACAAGTTTCCATCCGCGTGTGTGCTCCAAGTCGTCCGTCCGTCCGTCCGTCCGTCCGTCCACAAACAAGAGCCGTGAAGCATACGTCAAATCTGTTGGCTGAATCACCCATCATCCCCTTGTCACCAAACTTTGAATGGGCACCAGGAAATCTCCCGCAAGAATATGACAAGAAAAAAAGAACAACGTACTACTTTGATTACGCAAAGTATTTGACGTGGGGTAATTTGCGTCTTTTGCTTCCGTCGCAACGAATTTTCTTCTGGATCACGTCGCTGGTCGTTTGAAAGATGTTGAAAGTGTGCGAATCAGCTTGGGATCGAGTCACGCGTGAATGCTAGAGGGGGAGCTCTAAAATTTGTTCAATCTTTTTTTCTAAAAGTAGTGTAGAAACTGCATCTTTAAAGACACATTGCTCTTGTTTGACGAGGATACATGTACACGGGCGGATATATTGGGTAATTTGACTGAGAACAATGGGAATCTGGGTGTCCTCCCTCTCTCCCTCTCTCATTCTGTTGCTAGTATACCGGTACCGAGAGAGAGAGAGACGGGAGACCGCCCTTTCGAGAGATGGGAATTCGCGTTCGGTTTGCCTTCTTGTTGAACTCAAGTCGTTGCATCCGACACGGGTCATGTCCAGTCTGTCCGTCCGCGGCCCCGCCTCATCCCGCAACTTCTGCTTGGCAGGTGTGATACATACCGGCCAGAGGAAAGCAAGATGGGAGGGCGTGGACGCTGGCAGCCATTTACGTGTCTTACCTCGATGTGTGTGCAGTGTGATGGGAGAACAGACGGGGGGCCCATAATCGAGTCTCAAGGTTTGTTTCTTTCCTCACGTGCCAGGAAAAGGCAGTTGGGAATTGACATTTGAAGAACATCGTGAGCGTTTCTCTGCATTCATACGTATGTGGCCACCTTGGAGCTGACCTTTTCGCCGACTGTGCCGAGATTATTTCCCCCTCCCCTTTCGTGAGAATGCACGTTAAGGCGAAACACTGAAATACATCCCACGTCACCATTTTCCCGCATCGTCATATGCACCCGAGTGCCGTGTCCAAGGTGAGATGAGAGCACGGGTAGATACATCATGACAAACGCTGACGGGTCTCGCGGCCGGCTTCTGCTCCGTCTCAAACACACACACACACACACACACACACATGAGCCCATCGAACGAGTACGTAACACGTTTCTGGTTTGGCGCCGCGACGCTGACCGATCATGCCAGACTCGTTCCAAGGAAAACACGTGGCCACGGCTGCTCCAGGGGCCATGTTTGCTCAGGCGAACAAGCATCAACCAGTTTTTCTTAGTACAGAATACATACACCCTGCAAAGTACGCCGAGGGCAACCCAACGTTTGTTCGAAACAGCACGTCTTCTCTCTCGAGTCGTTCAAGAGTTGCACATGATGGATGGACCCAGCCGAGAGAGACGGACAAGGTCAACTTTTGCTGGCACAAGGAGAAAACCGGCTTTCTGTGTTACAAGGTGAGAAGGTCAGGGGAGGTGTCTCTATCACAAAGACTGCGTGTAGCCGTCTGGTGTCTTTTTTGGTCTCTTCCCGCCGTCGTCGTAGGCGCATTCACTCGTCTGCCAAGGTATATGCATCCGACATCTTGTGCTCGCAGACACACCCTCATCCGAGACAGAACAGGGAGAAGAAAAAAAAGAAACAACGTGGGAAAGGAGAAATAGAAAAGTCCCGGAACATGCGCTGCTCCAGAAATGGCGAGGGCCTGGAAAAGGAGTCGTATCCCCCGATGGAATCGCGCTAGAAAACGTCCATTGTCTTCGGGCCGTGTACGAGCCAGATCTTCTTGCTAGTCTGAATCAAGGAATCAGATTTGCCGCTCGCGGCATACGCGTCCACTTGGGCTCCTTTTTTTTCTTCTTGAGTTTGTTTTTGCTGTTTTGCAGCCAAAGTCAACTGAGCTGGCAGTCTCGTGTTGCACCGAGACTGCTTGTAATATAATAAAATATTTTAAAAACCTTAAAAATATTTAAAATTAAAAGTATTTATAATCTCTTTAAGTATTTTAAAAATATTTAAATATCTTAAAAACCTTAAAAATATTTAAAATTAAAAGTATTTATAATCTCTTTAAGTATTTTAAAAATATTTAAATATCTTAAAAACCTTAAAAATATTTAAAATTAAAAGTATTTATAATCTCTTTAAGTATTTTAAAAATATTTAAATATCTTAAAAACCTTAAAAATATTTAAAATTAAAAGTATTTATAATCTCTTTAAGTATTTTAAAAATATTTAAATATCTTAAAAACCTTAAAAATATTTAAAATTAAAAGTATTTATAATCTCTTTAAGTATTTTAAAAATATTTAAAAATTTATAAAATATTTAATATATTTTTATGACGGTGTAGCTTAATAGGCTATAGTGAGTGCAGGCACGCAACGCCCTAGTTAAGGTCCCTTCTAACCGTACGGCCAAAAGGGTACGAATTAAACAAGTCACGCATCTAACACTTATAAGCTATCTAGTCTAAGCCGCTGGAGCAGCTCTGGCACCTTGATTCTTTCAGGAGTCTCTGCTAGCATCTCCCTCACTGTTGCCTCCAGTCGGGCGTCTTCAAGACCCGAGCTCGGGCTTTGGGCTGCCTCGTCCACGATATCCAGCCACCTAAGCATATTCGCCCGCGCCGTGTTCCGAGGGCCCTCCCTTCGGACATCGGCGATGAGCCAATTGAGTTGATGTAGGTCAGGCAGTGGAAGTTTCCCGAGGACAAAGAGCATCACTACCCCCAAGGCGAACACGTCGCCTTCGGTTCCTCGCTGGCCGTCAACAATGTATTCCGGTGGAATGTACCACGGCGAGCCGCCAGCGTGAACAACATTGTCCTTGAGGTCAGATGATAGACCAAAGTCAATCAGAACAGCACCACGAGAACGCTTGAACAGAATGTTGGCGGGCTTGATGTCGTTGTGTACAATGCCCTGCTCATGGACATAGGAAATGGCAGTGGACATGTCGGCTAGGATCTGCTTCGCATCGCCCGTGTCCAGGGTGCACATCCCCGAGCGAAGACGATACGAGGCCAGGTTCGGCGCGTCTATGTGCTCCATGTACAGAGACAGGAGCCTGGCGTCGGCGTCGTAAAGACGCGCGACAGATGTCTGTTGATGGCGTCGCGGGCAGGCAGGCAGGTGAGCAAGCACTCACACGGAAAGGTGACGACGATTCTTGGAAAAAAAAATGGTACATGATACGTGGCTGACTTACATGCTGGGATAGTTTGGAATGGTTCTTGAATTCTCTCAGCCACATCTCCGCCGTGTTGACAATCTTGTCGGCCGATTCCAGGGGATGGGATGGAGTTCGGAGCACCTTGACCACAGCAACCGAAGGAATGCGCGAATGCTTGGCTTCAACAAGCAGCGAGTTCGCTGTGAGCATGATTCTCTTGCAGCAAGTTAGGGTATAGTCGCCCTGATGGCCGAAGATTTTGGCTGTCGCGCCCGTTTCCAGTTCCTCCAGTGGATGCCCGACGCCGTGGTGGACGACACTCTGTGACTCCCCAGTTGCTCGTTGTGATGTTGCATGGGCGCCCGCATCTTTCGAGACAGGAATCGTCTGGAAAGATATCGTGGCCCCAGGACTGGCGGCGCTGGAACCATCTGTCTTTCCCTTCTTGGCCGAGGCCATGGGCTGAGATGCCTCAAGAGCTCTTTTCAGACCTTGGCGCCTCTGCTCATCCGCCTCTGCCGCAGTAATGCTGAAGTACTGACGTGGATGGATGAACAAGTCCACCAAGTGGTGCTCCTCTCCTGTCGCCGACGCTATCGTGGAGATGGCCCAGGAGCCAGCCTCCAGGAATGCCGGAATGCCACACTGGAACTTGAGCGCTGACCGCGCAGTTGATGATTCTTCAGCGTCCTGTGCAGCGGTGAGCCCCTTGGCAGTGACGAGACTTGCTTGCATGTTGATCATGACCATACGGTCTCTGTTCGGGTCGCAGTAGAGCTCGAGGTTGAGCGCCTCGCCTGTGCAGAGCACCGGCGGGTGACTCGGGAGTCCGGAAGTCACGTTGGCTTGGACATGAAAGCCGATATCGTGACCTGACTGTGCCACGGCGAGCTTATTGACCGCAGTCCCCCTCGGCTCCGCAGAAGCATCGAGGATGAAGGGTTGTTGAGGGTTGGCATCTGCGCCACCTCGTGGAGAGACCTGGACAATCAGAGGCTTGTTTGGTAATGGATACAGTATGAATCTGATGTTGGCCCAGTGACACTGATCCTGTCTCCCAGAGAGATTGTTGTCTGCTGCGTCTAAATTCCCGGCTTCGTGTCTCTGCTTGATTTCCTCAGACGTGAAGGGATTTGTGTCCCCGGAAAAAGCGTCCTCGGAATCGACATTGGAGGTGCGAGCGTCTTGGATTCTTGAAAGGGCCCTGGCAAACTCGCTCGGCGTGAAGGCATTCGTAGCATCCGAGGGGGCAACTTCACTATCTTGGCGATCCATTTGGCGTGGAGAGTTTTGGGATATGCCTGGAATGAATGTTTGCCTACGTTGGATCTGTCCAAGTCTTGAGGCGAGGCCATGATGGGATACATGAGCACCTTAAGTACCTAGCTATTACTAAGTAGTACCTTCCTACCTACCTAGTACCTAGTATCTAGTATGTGTATTTCCACCCGGACCAAAAGACAACCGTGAAAGAAAGTGGGTGGCGTCTTCCTGTTGAAGCACGTTGTGCACTGCCAGGTGGCTGCTGCCTGGCCGATGTCACGCACGGTTGGTAGCAGTCGGGACTATCGAACGATTTCCCCCTTAACAACGCCGACTCATTGGACTGCGCGATGCCCATGTCGCCTTTGGGCGCCTAATTGCGTGAATTGAGTGGTTGTGAACGGAAAGATGCGGGAGTTGTGCTACCAATGTATCGCGTCCTATCTCCAAAATTACCGCCCCGCCCAAATGAAACTTTGTGAGCTTAGTCATGACTGATCCGTGACTCATATTTCTTAGCTCGAGGTTGCCCTCCCACGACCCAGCCTGTGTATATATGTAAAATCATCCAACCACAAACCTTTGCTACAAAAGAACAAAACTCCCTCAATTTGCCGATATGAACCCGCGGCTTCCAACTCCCAAATATACTTACGAGCCTGAGTTTCGGTGGCCTTGGAACAAATTTTCTTTGCATCCTGAAGCCTTATTTACCTCGCTTCACGAGCGCTTCAACACCAGGTCGAGCGCCATCCAAGAACCTTATGCATTTCACCGCGATGTGATTGAATGCGCAAATGACTCGGCCACTGTGGAAGAATTCTATGTCAAGCTCGCCGAGCGAAAGAATGAGCGCATCAACGAGCTAGATGCCGCCTGGACCGATATAGCCCATATTCTAGTAAGGAAACCGGCCTTGTTCTCTTGCTCCAGCTGTAGAGGGACGGGGAAAGAGGATGAAACAGAGGATGACTTGGAGGGAGCTCGCTGGGAGGCGTTTGTGCGTCTCTGTCGGGCCATGTCGTCCGATCGTTTGGTGTTGTTCCTTGACGAGTTTGTCAAATTCGAGCGCGAGCGCCGGAAGAAAGAAAGAGCTGAAAGACGAAGGTTACTGGATAAACTTTTCCCTCGCAAAACGGACGCCGCGAAGAACGAGACTGGTATCACCATGCCCGGGGGATCAGCGGATAATGCGGGAGCAAACCCAGACTCCAGCTCGTTGTCGAATGCGACAGAGCCCCGTCCGACCACACTCGAGCCATCAACGACGCAATTTCTCAAACCGGACGATGAACAGATCTGCTTCCCGTCGTCGGAATCTGCATCATCAGGTCTCTTGGACACATCGGAGCAAGGAGGTGCCAGCACGAGTGTCGACGAAGAAACTCAGTCTGTTGGGCAAAGAGTGACGTCGGCGAGTGATTTGTTGGGGACATCGATGTCAAATCCCTCATTTGCCCGCTCGACGGATTCTTCGAGGCAAACAAAGCAAATCAGCCAGAAGCTTGACGAGAGAACATGCCTCGGAGAGCAGAGTGTCGATACTTGCGGTGCTGGCAAACGAGACTTGCCTCGCGACGGTACCTTGGCCTGCTCCCCCATGTCGCCAGAGCCAAGATTCAGTAAGGCCGTTCCAACGGAGGGCACTGTCACTGTTGACCAAAGCGCCGACACTAACCCACGGCAAACCCCATCTCGGGCTTCTTCGTCGCTTCCCGACACAGAGCCAGTGCCCAGCTTGGGGTCCACGCCGGCATCCACGCCGGCATCCCCATCAACGGCTCCAAGAGATAGCAGTGTCAATTTTCCACACGACGCGCTAATCCCTATGGATTCATGTTCAGCCAAGCGAAAGAATCGCAGTAGGAGTGAATCTGGAACTGAGGATGAGTCCTCGTTGCATGAGGCAAAGAGACAGCGTTTGTTCACCAGCCATGCCGAATTTTGTAATGACTTGGGAAGGGCTGGATCAATTCACGATGGAGAAGGAACATGATAGAACGAGAGCAATGAGTAAAGGTTCACTTCTGAAGACAAAGGAGGGATACTTTGGTGCACCCAGACACTTCACAACCAAGATGGCATAATGACAGTGCGAGCAGTCGATGGCATACAAAAAAAAAAGTTCACAAGCTACCTGCATAGTCAAGAAAGGGAGCTCCCAGGCATCAATATTGAGTTTCGTACAAAATTGATGAATTACGACTTGGCTGATCAACGTCATTTACCTAAGATATCTGAGAGGAGGACGAGTCCTGCTTTGTGTGCACCTCGTCGTTCTCCTAAGGGGATAGGTAGTGTAAGGCCTAGCCCAAACTTATGCGCGCCGCACCCAATTTACCCGGTCATGGTCCCGCAGGGATAACTAAACGCGCAGGACCGGATTTTTGAATGCGCAGGACCAACTACCGCCAGCAAGACGAGAACCAAAGTTTCCGCTGGGTTCCAAGATGTTGACGTTGTTGGATCCGACGAAATTCTGCGCGAGGCCGACAATGGTCTGCTTGTTTATGTAAATTACCCTTAGGTGGGTGGTCTAGGGGTGAGGAGCCCCGTAACGCGGGGTAAATCCTGGTCCCGAGGTCTTCAAATCCAGGACCCACTATACGCTGTGGGCGCGTCGAAACTCTCTCCATGTTTGTTTACGCGCGCCGGTAACTGTTGTGGAAACAATAAACCCACGCCATCCATCACGCTCCCCTCCCGATCCAATATAAATGAGGGCCTGCCGCCGCAAGTGTTTATCGCTTGAGACCGAGACTATTCTCAGCTTTTCGTTCGTCGTCATCTCAATTGCTCCATACTCACACTTTTGCTCCATTCGCTGAAAACCCCCTTGATCCGCCCTGACTGCACAATCATCGCAGGCGCAACTTGTCCAGTCGCATTCAGATACGACTCAGATACGACTAAGAATGGACTCAGACATGTCAGACCCTGCTTTTAGCTCGGGGGAGGAGTCTGACGTATATGTTCCCGAAAAGGTGAGGTCGCCCATTCACCTTCAGCTGTCATTGTCGCAAGCTGCCCCCTCTCATCACCTCTTTTCCTTCCCTCAAACAATCCAAATTCTGTCGCAAGCCTTTGCCTGTACATGTTGTCGAATTGCACGCCAGTTGCTTCACCGCGACGCCAACGACGCATCCATGGACGAGTGTTGCCAGGCCTCGTCTGGCGTGATTCCGCCCAAAAACATGAATTCCAACCTCGCATCATGGCTAACGCCCATTGCTCAGAAAACAAAGCCCAAGGCGGCCGCCGCCAAGGCTCCCGCGAAGAAGCTGGTGCAGTCGACCTTGAAAGGCAAAGCGCCGGCCAAGCGCTCAAAACGCGACAGCGATGACGAAGACTCCTTCTCTTCCGGCTTTTCTCACACGCCCCCAAGCTCCAAGAAGCAGAAGAAGGCACCTCCCCCCAAAAAGACCGGCGGTGTTCCTCTTGCGGAGGTTGAGAATGACAGCATGATGGTTGACGCGCCCGCCAAGTCAACGTCAAAGTCAAAGTCCTCAAAAACCGCCACGGAGACGTACCAGAAACTCACCCAGCTCGAACACATCATCAAGCGACCCGACACGTACATCGGATCAGTTGAGAACACGGACCAGCAGATGTGGGTGTTCAACAAGGCAACGTCGCAGATGGAGTATAAGACCATCACCTTCGTGCCCGGTCTCTACAAGATTTTTGACGAGATCCTGGTCAATGCTGCCGACAACGCGCAGCGAAACAGCTCCATGACACAAATGAAAGTCACCATCGACCGAGAGTCGGGCGTCATCACGGTGGAAAACAATGGAAAAGGAATACCCATTGTGATTCACGAAAAGGAAAAGATTTACATCCCCGAGCTCATCTTTGGCCATCTCTTGGCCGGATCCAACTTTGACGATGATGAGAAGAAGACGGTTGGTGGCCGGAATGGGTACGGTGCGAAGCTCTGCAACGTCTTCAGCACAGAATTCTCCCTGGAATGCCAGGACAGCGAGCGCGGCAAGAGGTATAAGCAAACGTGGACCGACAACATGTCAAAAATGCAAAAGGCCAAAATCACTTCGAGCAAGTCTGCCGACTTTGTCCGCATCACCTTCAAACCAGACTACAAACGCTTCGGGATGCCCGAGGGAATCAATGACGACTTGGAGTCACTACTCTTGCGCAGAGTGTATGACATGGCCGGCACTGTCCGCTCGGTCAAGGTCCATCTCAACGGCGAGATGATCAAGATCAAAGACTTCAAGGCATATTGCGATCTCTATGCAAAGTCGATAACTGCCGGGCGCACGGCAGAGGAGGGCGGCACGCCGACCTGCACCGTCGAGATGGACAAGGACAAGGGCCATCCTCGGTGGGATGTCGGCTTCACCGTCTCTGACGGCACCTTTCAGCAGGTTTCATTTGTCAACTCCATCGCCACGACTTCTGGCGGCACGCACGTGAATTACATTGCCGACCAAATCACCAACGCCCTGCTCAAGACTCTCGACAAGAAGAAGAAGGGCCACAGTCTCAAGCAGAGTCACCTCCGCAACCACATCTTTATCTTTGTCAATTGCCTCGTCGACAACCCAGCGTTCAATTCTCAGGCCAAGGAACAGCTCACGACCAAACCCAGCCAGTTTGGCAGCAAATGCATCCTGGGCGAGAATTTCCTCAAACAGATTGCTAAATCAGATGCCATTGAGAACATCATGGAGTTTGCGCAGAAAAAGGCCGACAAGATGATGTCCAAGAGCGACGGAAGCAAGCGGGCCAGGGTGAGCAACGCCAAGCTCGTCGAGGCCAACTTGGCCGGAACGAAGCGCGGCCACGAGTGCACCCTCATTCTGACCGAAGGAGACTCCGCCAAGGGCCTGGCTGTATCCGGCCGGGCGATTCTCGATCCGGATCGAATCGGCGTCTTCCCACTCCGAGGTAAACTGCTCAACGTGCGCGACGCCTCCATCGACCAAATCACCAAGAACCAGGAAATCCAAAACATCAAACAGTTCCTCGGTCTCAAGCACAAGCAAGTCTACACCGACACAAAGAGCCTCCGCTATGGCCATCTCATGATCATGGCAGATCAGGACCACGATGGCAGTCACATCAAGGGGCTTCTCATCAACTTTCTGCAGGTCCAGTTCCCCTCCCTGCTACAGGTTCCCGAATTCTTTAGAGAGTTCATTACGCCCATTGTCAAAGTATGGCAAGGCTCGAACCCCAAGAAGCCATTGAGGTTAAAGTCATTTTTCACCCAGCCGCAATACGAAGAATGGAAGGAGTCTCACAAGGCGGAGCTTTCGCGCTGGGAATCAAAGTACTACAAGGGTCTGGGGACCAGTTCCAACGAAGACGCCCAGGTATACTTTACCAACCTGGATGAACATCTCAAGGAATTTGACGTCATGAAGCCCGAGGAGGCGGAACTCTTTGATCTGGTCTTTTCAAAGAAGAAGGCAGATGCGCGAAAGGAGTGGCTGGGCAATTTCATTCCTGGCACTTTTCTGGACCACTCCACAAAGGCCATCACGTACCAAGACTTTGTCAGCAAGGAGCTCATTCTCTTCAGCATGGCTGACAACATGCGTTCAATACCATCCGTCATTGATGGGTTGAAGCCCGGGCAGCGGAAAGTGCTGTACGCTTGTTTCAAACGGAACCTGACCAAGGACAAAAAGGTCGTGGAGCTTGCGGGTTACGTCTCTGAGCAGACTGCATACCACCACGGCGAAGCGTCGCTGCAGCAGACCATTATTGGCCTGGCGCAGAATTTTGTTGGATCAAACAACATCAACATCTTGGAGCCTAGCGGGAACTTTGGTTCTCGTCTTGCTGGTGGCTCCGATGCCGCCAGTCCTCGTTACACCTTTACCCGGTTGGCACCATTTGCCAAGAAGATATTCTCCCCATTGGACGAGCCCAGTCTCAGACACCAGTACGAAGACGGCAAGCGCATCGAACCAGAGGTGTACTCACCCATCATCCCCATGATTCTCGTCAACGGCGCCGACGGCATTGGGACCGGCTGGAGCACAAGCGTTCCCAATTATCATCCCGAAGACATTGTCAACAACTTGAAACGCCGCATGGGTCGTCTCGGCGGGGATGATAACGAGGAAAAGCCGTTTGAGACCATGACACCCTGGTTCCGTGGCTGGAAAGGTACGCGGGAGATGGCTGGCCCGGATCGGTACAAGTTTAACGGCATTGCGTACCAGAATGACCAAAACCCCAACGAGATCATGGTTACTGAGCTACCCATTCGCGTCTGGACCGACGATTTCAAGGCGAGGCTCGAAAAGGTCATCAGCGGCAACGATGGCCCCAGCTGGATCAAGGATTACAAGGAATTCAACGACCACAAAACGGTTCATTTCGAGATCATGGTGGACGAGAAGCATCTGCCCAAGATTCTTGAAGAGGGTCTGCTGGAGCGGTTCAAGCTCACGAAGCAGGTTGCCACTTCCAATCTGGTGGCCTTTGATACCAATGGACAAATCCGAAAGTATGACAAGGTTGAGGACATGCTGGAAGAGTACTACAAGCACAGGCTTGAGATGTATTCGGCTCGCAAGGTGAGAATGGCAAAGCACCCCCGCCGGGCTGTGGAACTTCTTGTGCCCTAACGATGTTTGTGCAGCAACACTGGCTCGACGTCTTTCATGCAGACTATCGCAAGCTCCAGAATCAGTATCGATTCATCAAAGAAATCCTCGATGAAACTCTCACGTGGAAGGGGAACGCGAGGGCGGTTCTGATCCAGACACTTCGTCAGCGCAAGTACGAAGCTTTCCCGCCGGGCGCATCAAACAAGACGGCGACGGAGGACGAGATTGGCAAGTCTGATAAAGAGGATAATGGCGAAGATGATGCTGCGATTCCATGTGGCGCTCGGGACTACGCGTACCTTCTGACGGTAAGTTTGCCGGGAGAATCGTTTCACAAAAGAGAGAGAGAGAGAGAATTAACCAGGATCTGTTTCCAGCTGCAAGTTGACGCGTTCCAAAGAGA
Organism: Hypocrella siamensis; assembly: GCA_000731825.1. Taxonomy (NCBI): domain Eukaryota; kingdom Fungi; phylum Ascomycota; class Sordariomycetes; order Hypocreales; family Clavicipitaceae; genus Hypocrella; species Hypocrella siamensis. The sequence continues at coordinate 29,495 of JMQE01001207.1, forward strand.
GCGTCTGGACAAGTTGACGAATGACATTGCTAGCAAAAAGGCTCAGCACGAAGATCTGCTGGCCAAGAGTGAAAAAGATCTCTGGTGCGCAGATTTAGACGCCTTCATGGCTGAATGGAACGCTCAGCTTGCTCTCGAGGCGGAACTTGAGACGCAGATCCGCCGCATGGGGCGACGCGTATCCAAGAAGATTGGAGCGGGTCGCAACCGCAAAGAGAAATCCAAGGCGGAGTCCAAGGGTCCTCCTGCGGCAAAGCCCAAGGCGGCGGTGGCGGCGGTGGCGGCGGCGGCGAAGCCCAAGGTTAAGGCCCAGGGTGCTCAGAGGTTTGCTGACATGTTCAGCTCAAAGCCGAAGAGCAAAGCCGATGTCAATGTCGTGGCATCATCTGACGACTTCTCAGATGATGACTTCATTGCTCTGGGTCGAAGCAAGCCTTCGGCTGCCTCTGCATCGTCGAGAGATGCATCGTCGCAGGTGGCTTCGCAGCCGCAGCCGCAGTCGTCAGAAGCTGGGAAGACGGCGTCGCGACCCGCTAAGCGGGCGGCAGCCTCCAAGGCAAAGGCCTTGTTTGAGGTGTCCTCAGATAGCGGAGACGACGACGACGACGACGACGACTAGGATAGGGGGAGTAGCTGAATTTAATGCTCAAAATAAAGTAAATATTATAAATATTTATTCATTTTAAAGTTTTTTTGTGACTGTAATATAATACATAAGGCCCCTCCTGGGCATGAGGTTAAAAGGCTTTACATTGACAGACCACATCTCAAAACACATCACGTCAAATTCTAAATGGTTTGCATTAACAGGTTGTGATTATGACAGGTGCTTGCAATTATAGACGATGCAAGGCGTGTGAGTGCAGGTCTTGTGTTGGCTGTTGGC